>JAJKFI010000055.1:643808-663749 GCA_029204185.1 Lerista edwardsae
GGTATCCGAGCCTCCAACTCTGCTACTATTTACCCAAAAACACAACATGCCCCCCCCCACTTCATTGCTGTTAAAACTGTTCAAAGTGTCATTCAGTTTTCCGGCCAGGGCTACTTCTGATCCAATACTTGGATTGCCTTGAAGGGGGTAAAAGAGGAAATGCTATCCACTGAGCTCTGGAAAGGGCTTAGAATTTGCCCCACTGAGTGGAGGAGTCGTAACTTGACAGTGAAGCCCATAGCGGGTCTGTAGAAAGATAGGACCTGGCAACTCAAGTTAAAAGCTCTCAGGTAGTTTCAGAGCAAGGAAACACTTGTTTGACACAGCAGAAAGCGCAAGATCCCTTTCATGGATCACTGCCTTGTCGTGGCGAAGGGGCTTGAGTAGCTCAATGAAGCTGTGAGCTATGCCATGTAGGGTTACCCAAGATGGACAGGTCATAGTAGAGAGTTCTGACTAAACGTGATCCGCTGGAGAAGGAAATGGCAACCCACTCCAGTACTCTTGCCAAGAAAACCTCATGGATTACAAAACTAAAAGGCTAAACGATATGACACTGGAAGATGAGACCCTCAGGTCGGAAGGTGTCCATTATGCTACTGGGGAAGAGCAGAACACGAGTACTAGTAGCTCCAGAAAGAGTGAAGTAGCTGGGCCAAAACCGGAAGGAAGCTCAGCTGTGGATGTGTCTGGAAGTGAAAGGAAAGTGCGATGCTGCAAAGAGCAATACTGCATAGGAACCTGGAACGTCAGATCTATGAATCAAGGTAAGTTAGATGTAGTCAAACGTGAGATGTCAAGGCTGAACATCGACATCATGGGAGTTAGTGAACTAAAATGGACAGGAATGGGAGAATTTAATTCAGATGACCATTATATCTGCTACTGTGGGCAGGAATCCCTTAGAAGAAATGGAGTAGCCTTCATAGTGAACAAGAGAGTGAGAACAGCAGTACTGGGGTATAATCTCAAAAGTGATAGAATGATTTCAATTCGGATCCAAGGCAAACCTTTCAACATCACAGTAATCCAAGTCTACGCCCCAACCACTGGTGCTGAAGAGGAAGAAGTTGACCGTTTCTATGAAGACCTAGAACAGCTTCTAGAATTAACACCCAAAAAAGATGTCCTTCTCATCATAGGGGATTGGAATGCTAAAGTAGGCAGTCAAGAGGTAAGAGGAATAACAGGCAAGTTTGGTCTTGGAGTACAAAATGAAGCAGGGCAAAGACTGATAGAGTTCTGTCAGGAGAACACATTAGTCATAGCAAACACCCTTTTCCAGCAACACAAACGGCGACTGTACACATGGACTTCACCAGATGGTCTACATCGAAATCAGATTGATTACATTCTTTGCAGCCAAAGATGGAAAAGTTCCATACAGGCAGTCAAAACAAGACCTGGAGCTGACTGTGGCTCAGATCATCAGCTTCTTCTTGCCAAATTCAGGCTTAAACTGAAAAAAGTAGGGAAAACCGCTAGGCCCTCCACGTATGACCTAAATCAGATCCCCTACGAATATACAGTGGAGGTGACAAATAGATTTAGGGGCTTAGATTTGGTAGACAGAGTGCCTGAAGAACTTTGGACGGAGGTCTGTAACATTGTACAGGAGGCAGCAACTAAAACCATCCCAAAGAGGAAGAAATGCAAGAAGGCAAAGTGGCTGTCTGACGAGGCTTTACAAATAGCTGAGGAAAGGAGAGAAGCCAAAAGCAAGGGAGAAAGGAAAAGATATACCCAACTGAATGCAGATTTCCAGAGAACAGCAAGGAGAGATAGGAAGGCCTTTCTAAATGAGCAATGCAAAGAAATAGAGGAAAACAACAGAATGGGGAGGACTAGAGATCTTTTCAAGAAAATTGGAGATGTCAAAGGACAATTTCATGCTAAGGTAGGCACAATAAAGGACAAAAATGGCAAGGACCTAACAGAAGCAGATGAGATTCAGAAGAGGTGGCAAGAATACACAGAGGAACTCTATAAGGCCGATCTAAATGTTCCTGATAACCACAGTGGTACAGTCACTGAGCTCGAACCTGACATCCTGGAGAGTGAAGTCAAGTGGGCTTTAGAAAGCCTCACTAACAACAAAGCTAGTGGAGGTGACAGCATTCCAGCGGAATTACTCAAAATCTTAAAAGATGATGCTGTCCAAGTGCTGCTCTCCATATGCCAGCAAATTTGGAAAACCCAACAGTGGCCACAAGACTGGAAAAGATCAGTTTACATTCCAATCCCAAAGAAGGGCAATGCCAAAGATTGCTCGAACTACCGCACCATTGCACTCATTTCACATGCTAGCAAGGTCATGCTCAAAATCCTACAAGCTCGGCTTCAGCAGTATGTGAATCGAGAACTACCAGATGTACAAGCTGGTTTCCGAAGAGGCAGAGGAACTAGAGATCAAATTGCCAACATTCGATGGATCATGGAGAAAGCCAGAGAGTTCCAGAAAAACATCTACCTCTGCTTCATTGACTATGCTAAAGCCTTTGATTGTGTGGATCACAACAAACTGTGGCAAGTTCTTGAAGAGATGGGAGTACCAGACCACCTTATCTGTCTTCTGAGAAACCTGTACGTGGGCCAGGAAGCAACAGTTAGAACTGGACATGGAACAACCGACTGGTTTCAAATTGGGAAAGGAGTACGACAAGGCTGTATCCTGTCACCCTGCTTATTTAACTTATATGCAGAGTACATCATGAGGAAGGCAGGGCTGGATGATTCACAAGCTGGAATCAAGATCGCTGGGAGAAATATCAACAACCTCAGATATGCAGACGACACCACTCTAATGGCAGAAAGTGAGGAAGACTTAAAGAACCTGCTGATGAGGGTGAAAGAGGAAAGTGCCAAAATTGGCTTGAAGCTCAACATTAAAAAAACTAAGATCATGGCCACCACTCCCATCACTTCCTGGCAAATAGAAGGGGAAGAAATGGAAGCAGTGACAGACTTTATCTTCCTGGGCTCCAAGATCACCGCAGATGGTGACTGCAGCCATGAAATTAAAAGACGTTTACTTCTTGGGAGGAAAGCTATGGCGAACCTAGACAACTTAATCAAAAGCCGAGACATCACCCTGCCAACAAAGGTTCGCATAGTCAAAGCTATGGTTTTCCCAGTAGCTATGTATGGCTGTGAGAGCTGGACCATAAGAAAGGCAGAGCGCCGAAGAATAGATGCTTTCGAATTATGGTGCTGGAGAAGACTCTTGAGAGTCCCCTGGACTGCAAAGAGGTCCAATCGGTCCATCCTACAGGAAGTCAAGCCTGATTGCTCCCTGGAAGGACAAATGCTGAAGCTGAAGCTCCAATACTTTGGCCACCTGATGAGAAGAGAGGACTCTTTAGAAAAGACCCTCATGCTGGGAAAGATTGAAGGCAAAAGGAGAAGGGGGCGGCAGAGGATGAGATGGTTAGATAGTGTCACCGAAGCGATGAACATGAAATTGGGTGAACTCCGGAAGCTAGTGGAGGACAGGGAGGCCTGGCGTGCTGTGGTCCATGGGGTCGCGAAGAGTCGGACACGACTTAGCGACTGAACAACAACAACAACAAAGCGCAAGAAAAAAAAAACAGTCC
Organism: Lerista edwardsae; assembly: GCA_029204185.1. Taxonomy (NCBI): domain Eukaryota; kingdom Metazoa; phylum Chordata; class Lepidosauria; order Squamata; family Scincidae; genus Lerista; species Lerista edwardsae. The sequence continues at coordinate 647,402 of JAJKFI010000055.1, forward strand.
TGGGCTAGATGGATCAAGAAGTTCAACACAGTTTCTTATATCTGAGATATATCACCACTGAGCAAAAATCTCCAGTGCTTGTACCTATTATTCACATACATGTAGTTATCTGCCGGAGCAACAGAAAGTTTCCTAGTTAAAGTTCCACAGCTCTGTTTCCAGATGAAGGGAAGAATCCAAGGGCAAGCTGTAGCTTGTTTGGGGCAGGCCTCTGCTGCCAGCAAAGGAGATGGCCCAGAGAGGAGAGAACTGTGCGCTCTCTTGTGCAACAGTTTCTCACATCTACATAGTTGTAGACTTTTTAAAAGACTGTTTTAAGACTGTTCTAAGCCAAAAACAGGATTGGTGTCATGCAAAACTTTTGCAAACTAGACTTCGTAAGGGGTTCAGGTTGTTTAGAACAGTGGGCCCTGGTTTCAGAAAGAATTGCCCTCAGAACAAAGGTGCAGTTAGTGGCACAAATATCTCTCTGGTCAGAAAGGCCACAACAAAGGACTTCACAAGTTAGAGAGCAGAGACTAACAGGAGGGGAGTCTCAAGAGAAGGGATGTGGGTGTGGATAAACGGCACCAAAAGCCTAGTCACAGATCATTTCCCTCTTTGATGCAGATTTCAAGCAAATCTAAATTTGCACTTATCTAAACAAGATTCTGCCAGCCAGAAGGCTCCCCCTCATGAGTAATCCTGTAGCAGTGGAAACGTGCACCTAGAAATTGAGTAAGGGTGGAAAAAATGGCTGGTGCAGAAAGACTTGAACATCCCCTTCCTACGTTTGTGTGCTCTAAATTCCCCACTTCTCCAGAGCTGGTTTGCTTTTTAAAAAGCAGCATCAGGACACCATTCCACAAATTAACACTGTATCATGCAACTAACCGGAAGCAGTGATGTAGCTAAGGGGCTGCAATTTTAAATTTGACACTAGTGGCCAAAATTGTGAAAATGCTAGTAATTATGAATAATGCCATCATGTTATATATAATTGGAAAGTTAATTTAATGCAAAATGCAATGTAATATCTTAATCAAAAGGAATGGCCAAAAAACCCAAAACAAAATGTTCCCAGAAAAGAACATTGTACCCTTTCATGGCCTGTTGGGTCACTGGTCAGCTGCTGCCTCTGCAGCATTTTTTCTAATCACAATGGTGACCTTTATAAGAGCCTGGCATATTAACCTGCTCTCCCAGCTCCCTCTTCATCACAAGCTGCTGATTAGTTAAAGGAACTCAAGGGGTTAAAGTTCAAGGCACTCAACTCGTAGGAGGAGGATGGAAGGCGCAATCTCCAACCCATCTTTCTGGCCTTGATCCTTACCTGGTTTTGCTGCCCCATGGAACGCGTAGTGCGTGGTTCTCTGCCTGGCCCACTACGCATGTGGAAAGCCACTTGCCTGTCCAGAGAATGTGGCCGTGCATTGCGCAACCGGGTCCGTTCGTGCCATGATTTCAGCTCTTCTGTCACCACTGACTTGGAGAGTGCCCGAGGGCCCAGAGGGGGGGCAGTCTTTCAAGGATGGGGTATGCATCACCCTGCTGTGGGGAACCATGGACCTGTGGAACCGCACTGGCACCAGGTCTTCCTTGTAGGCAAAATGAGCAGCATTGCCAGGGAGAAAAGATGACCGGCTGTGGCAGAGTTCCCTCCCAGCAGGCAGGAGGCTCTCGGACACATACTCCATGACCGGGAAGTAGCCTGGAGGAGAGAGCAGCTTCTGAGGACATGGACACTGGTACTCCGCTTCATGCCCCTTGCAGACCTGAGCCGGGAAGGGGAGCGAGGCCTCCTCCCTGGGCGGCAAGGCCACTGGCTTTGCAAAGGAGATGTCGGGGCTGCTGCTGCCGGCCGAGGTTGTGTAGGAGATGCTGGAGACATCGGAGTTGCTGTCTTCTGAGGCAGAGTGGTAGAGGGGCTTGTTGGCTGGGTTGGGTTTGGGTGCAGAGAAGCAGTACTCGGGGACCGTGACTGTGTAGTAGGTGGGGCGCCGCCTTGGCAAGGCACTCCTGCCGCGGGACTCCAAGCTCTCCCTGGATGAGCACACCCTGTGGGCCAAAAGAATCTTGTTAGAATCCAAACAACAGGAGGACTCACTCTCGTAGGGCACAATCCTAACCAGGAGTTGCACAACGGACACTGTAAAGTATGTTCGGACCACTCTCGGAGTCAGAGAGGCCAGCATACAGATGTGCGCCCTCCTCCCTGACTCCAAGAGTGGTCCAAATGTCCTTTATGGTGGCCCTAGTGCCAGCCAAACTTTGCTGGCCTAACTGTGCCAGCCTAACTCCAGGTTAGGACTGCACTCTCACACAAGACAGGAATGGCTGGCACTGCTGTCCCAATCCAGCTAAATATTTATTTTAGGAATTTTTATCCCCCCCCCTTTCTACCCTATATTGGGGCACCCAAGGCAGCTCACATCATTAAAAGAGACAAACAATACAAATACAGAAAACAATACAAGATAAAAGATTAAAACATTTACGTAAAACAAATATAGGGATATATATTTACAAATACGTATAAAACATATATACAAATATAAAACAAAAATAGGGGACATGGTGGCGCAGCAGGTTAAACTGCTGCTGCTGGGCTTTCCGACCAGAAGGTTGGGAGTTCAAGACTGCGCGATGGAGTGAGCTCCCGTTGCTTGTCCCAGCTCCTGCCAACTTACCAGTTCGAAAGCACCTAAATGCAAGTAGATAAATAGGGACCACTTTGGTGGGAAGGTAACGGCGCTCCGTGCACTACGGCGTAGAGTCATGCTGGCCACATGACCACGGAAGCTTGTCCTCGGACAAAACGCCGGCTCTACAGGCTTAGAAATGGAGATGAGCACCGCCCCCTACAGTCGGTCACGACTAGACCATTCGGTTGTGGGGAAACCTTTACCTTTTTAAAACAAATAGAACAAGCAGACCCAAGTGGATCCCACAAGTATAAAATTACTATCATTAAAAATAGAACCACCTAAGACTACTAGAAGAAGAAAAAGTAATAGGGGCATGAATGTCAGAGCAGGACAACATTCTGCCCACTCCGACCTCTCCCAAGACACGCACTTCCTAATCCCATTGAGTGCCAGTTTGTAAGTGGTGTCTTTAAAGGAGGATTTGGGGACTGTTTCAAATTATTTTCTTTTTTCTGGAAGCGCACACTGGATGTCAACAGGCCAAATAGTGCTCAGACAAAAACTAGCAGGCTATGTGATTAGAAGCACCACAATGTTTCATGGGTACATCACTGGTAATTTTATTTGTATGGTGGGAGGGAAAAAATAGTATCTAATCTAATAATGTATGTGGTTGTTGGTTCACTTATGGGGTAGTGGATTAAAAGAGTGTCCGTGATAAGCTCTGCAATTTAGCTGAGCAGGAAATAAACTAGGATTACCCCCATGAACAATGTCCCAACCCAGTTCAGAAACAAAAACAACTGGTCGCACCAAGGAAGTGATATTCACGCGCTGCTGCTACCATTCTAGTATGTCCTTGCAATCATGGAGCTGTACAACTTGTTAACCACAAAGTTAAACACAGGTCAGCAGCGGCAGATACTTTCCCACCAGAGGTTAGACAAACTGTTTTTGTTGCCTACCTGAGGATACAAATGGCTGGGTGGATGTTTGATTGCATGCGTGTAGCAGACATTTGGCAGGCCACAATATGTGGTAGATGGGATGCATTCCTTTTGGTGGCTAATACATTGTGCAGCCTCCATGACTCCTCCAGTTTACTCAGCTTCTTCTATTCTTTGTCCAGCCTCCCCATTTTCTTATAATATAGGTCATGCCCACACATACTGGTGCTCTGCCTGCCACAAGTGGACGGCTTAGAGCCATGTCTAAATGCACTCAAATGAGAGAGACGTTTTGTGCCAAAACAAGGGTTCTGTCCTTGCCAGCAACCCACCCTAAGGGGTATTGCAGTTGATTAAGAAAAAATGCTCTATACTGTGACCTACATTCTCCAGAAAAGAAACAAGAGAAAAAAACCTGTATAGATATACGAAAAGCACGTTGCCACATAGTCGTTTATTTTTCATCTTTTAACCGGCAGTAGAGAGGGGCAAGAAACAAGGAAAGACAGAGAGGTCCCAACCCCTTAACGCCAGGAAATCTTGTTCATGCCTCCCCCTAGCCATAATGACTAGAAACTTTGGATTGTTTAAAATAAAAGCTGAGGCTCTCTGAATGCCAAGTTTTGTTGCCTGCATAAAATCCTGCATTTGTGAGGCATAACAGAACAAGATTAATGCAACAGTCCCCTTCATGGATCACTGCCTTGTCATGGCGAAGGGGCTTGACTAGCTCAATGAAGCTGTGAGCTATGCCATGTAGGGTTACTCAAGACAGACAGGTCATAGTAGACAGTTCTGACTAAAAGTGAAAGGAAATGAAAGTACGATGCTGCAAAGAACAATACTGCATAGGAACCTGGAACATCAAATCTATGAATCAAGGTAAGCTAGATGTGGTCAAACGCGAGATGTCAAGACTGAACATCGACATCATGGGAGTCAGTGAACTAAAATGGACGGGAATGGGAGAATTTAATTCAGATGACCATTATATCTGCTACTGTGGGCAGGAATCCCTTAGAAGAAATGGAGTAGCCTTCATAGTGAACAAGAGAGCGAGAACAGCAGTACTGGGTATAACCTCAAAAATGATAGAATGATTTCAATTCAGATCCAAGGCAAACCTTTCAACATCACAGTAGTCCAAGTCTACACCCAACCACTGATGCTGAAGAGGAAGAAGTTGACCGTTCTATGAAGACCTACAACACCTTCTAGAATTTAACACCAAAAAAAATGTCCTTTTCATCATAGGGGATTGGAATGCTAAAGTAGGCGGTCAAGAGGTAATAGGAATAACAGGCAAGTTTGGTCTTGGAGTACAAAATGAAGCAGGGCAAAGACTGATAGAGTTTTGTCAGGAGAACACATTAGTCATAGCAAACACCCTTTTCCAGCAACACAAACGGCGACTGTACACGTGGACTTCACAGATGGTCTACACTGAAATCAGACTGATTACAGTCTTTGCAGCCGAAGGTGGAGAAGTTCTATACAGGCAGTAAAAACAAGACCTGGAACTGACTGTGGCTCAAATCATGAGCTTGTTATTGCAAAATCCAATATTGCTTGTTTTCAAAATCCAAGCCCAGACAACAAAAGGGCAAAGCGACCCAAGGTGAATGCACCTGTTTATTGTTACGCCCATTTAGTACCTTACGAGTTGCGATTGTCCTCTCCTTCCCATGATCTCTGGTGTTGGTGGAGCACTGGAACCAGCCTGCTTCCTGACCTCCACCTTCTGAGGAGAAACAAAGTGGCATGGAGATGTCTCAATTTTCCGCTGAGCTGTAACAGGGCTGGGTGCAGGTTGGGGCATCAGGCCTGGACTGCTGTATGGAAACACAACAAAGTAACAAATAAGAAGCCTATACCTCCAGCTGCCACCACCACCATCCTTTCCTGAAAGTCAACAAGTGAGAGATACTGGGGGGGGGCCAGAGAATTCCCCTCCAGGTATCTGTGAGATGACAAAGAGCAAAGGAAAAGAATACAAGACTCAAGTATGTCCACCAAAGTAGCTGTCGGGTTTGGTTGCTAAATCTCTAGGCCAGTGGTTCCCAAACTGTGGATCAGGTCAGTGGGTCACAACCCAGTTTTTAGTGGGTCATGAAACTGACAAGCTGTTAGGTGGCAATGAACATGTATTGACCCCAATGGAAAGCGAAGCTGAGCCATGTGCATGTTTACTAGCGGCTAGACGAACACGCTTTAGCTCTTATCGAAGGCCAGGTGAAGGGTAACTCAATGCACCAGAATGGTCCTGATCTGATGAATGTGGAGTTCCACAAATGCTACAGAAGCTGCCCCCCATCATAGTAAAAAGGATAAAAACCAGAGGCTTGAGTGGCTGGTAAAGTGAAACTTTTTTAATCTTGCAAATAATAAGTGGGTCCTAGTGCTAAAATGTTTGGGAACCATTGCTCTAGGTCAGTGGCTCCCAGAGGATATTTTGCACACATGACGCTAATGCTGTTCCTACACTTATGATTTCTGTAGTGCAACTGAAAAACCTGTTGGCTGGAGAATACATTTAATTTTAAATTACTGTCCTCCATTTTCTAACCATATTAAAAGCATTCACACTGGCACTGAAATAGCAAGGAGGGATGCTCCAAGGCATTTTATGTTCTCCTTGAAAACGTCTAAAGTACGACATGAATCTCTCTAATGAATCACAGGAAGTGGTGCAGAGAAGTGCGTTTCTGGAGCATGCCCTGACCAAGCCAGCACATGAACTACTTCCTCCCTCAGAATCCAAGTTCAAAAGGGTCAGCTAGGAAAGCCTGCTACTGCAAAGCAGAACAAAGGAACCGCTAACCCTTCATGTATGAGTTAGTTAATCTAGGTTCCTTTCCCCTACAAAAGAGCCCTTTGAAACAAGCCAATCCTGCAAAGAATAGCAACCAGCCAAGAGTTCAATTTCCATCAGCAGAATAACACCACTTTGTATCACTGTAGCACTTTTCCCAAGTGCTCACAGTCTGACACATACTTTAGGCTCAGTAAACATCAAGAGTCCATGTGAGTCCCAACTCTGTGGCTAAAATGAAGCGTTTAATGGCTGAGCTGAGTTTCAAAACGCATGGTTTTAAGCCAGCTCACAGTAAACAGCTACATGAGCATGCACATTTTTTTGTATGCAGGTTACCCTTTGCATGAAGTTGCCCAAGGCTAGTCTTTGAGATCAAGCAGACGGATATAGCCCAAGGACAGGAAGAAAAGACCGGCGGAAGCAGCCTAGCAAGCGGTCCTGACCTTGGCACGCTTTTGGACTCAGCAGACTTCTTGGGCTTTTCGTAGGGTTTATCCAAGCTGGTCTCCTTCCAGGGGCTGTTCTGGATGGGGGAGCACTCCACCTCAGGGGCTGGGGGGTGGGCTTGTCCTTCCAGCGTGCCATGAGGAAGAGGCTGAGCTGAATAACCATTTGGGGGCTGGAGCCGAGGCAACGTTGTCAGCTTGGATGGAAGAGGAGGGTTCTGCGGCACCTGGGGTTCTTCAAAAGAGAAAAGTATTACCACTTGCCAGCACCAACACAACATGGGCTGCAGAGCTAGCGAGTGGCATTTTAGTGTTAAGGTTCTGTTCACCATCCACCGCATCACTTATTACACAGATGATCTCTTCTCATTTCTAAGTTAAACCGAAACAGGGTGTTTTAATTCTAGCAGTTTTCCAAGGTTACAGGGACCCGTGTATTTAATCCTGAGCATTTGCCTAGGTCTTTTGATCACATAGGCAAATATCTATTAATTACTAACTCCCTTCCCTGCCTCCAAACTTGGCTGGATGCCAAATGAGATGGTAAATTGGAGAGCTGCGATCAGATCTACCATTTCTTTACAAACCAGTTGTGGAGGACAGGGATTAATCCTTTTTCCTTGTGTTTGAGAAGGTTTGCTTTACAGCGTGAAAATCACATTGGGAGGTAAGGTTAACTCCCCAGTGTCAGCTTTATGATGTAATTCTTCCCTGCCTCCAAAGCTGGTTTAAAAGAGGGAGGAACAATCACAGCTTCCCAACTTCTTGTCTAGTTTAGCACTCAGGTACAGATGGTAAAACAGGTCTCTGTGTTTGTCTCTCTCACACACAGGCACAGACACGCCAGTGTTTACCAGCTAGGGGAAACAGCCTTCAGATTGACCTGAAGCTGTCCAAGTTGGACGGCCCAACCTACTACTGGCTGATTGGACTCTGACAACTGTAGTGATGCTTGGGCCCAATTGGCTATACCTCCTCCCAAAGACATGCAATTCAATTATCCATCGTGGAAGATCCCAATTCCTATAAGGTACCAATCTATTTTGAAAGAAGCCCTTTCATTTTTTTAAATAGGCACAATTCTCTCTGAGCCTCATACTAGTAAAATCAACTTGGAGCAACTTGAAAGTATGCTTCAGTTTCACCAGAAGCACCAATGTGCTCTACACAGGATAGGTAGAGCAGCTCATTAAATGATAAAATCTTGATATAATCCTGCCCAGCCTCTTCCAGGCTTCAAAGAGCAAATCATTTGGAACTCCAAAACAAGGCCTGGATTCCATAACCAGGAAATCTGCCAAAGTTTCATGGTGTTACAAAGGTTCATAGAGTGCTGACCTGCAGGGAAAGGAGGATCACTTATAACAGTGGGCCTCAACCTTTTTCGTGCTGTGACACCAATGAATAAATAAATAAACTGAAACATGAGACTGGGGATCATCCCTGCCCTCCCCCATTTCCCCTGAGTTCTTGCATCTTCACAATAACCCTGTGAGGTAGCAGTCTAAGCAGGGCTGGCCTTAGGAGCTGCAGGACAAGACTGCAAGAAGAGGCTGCGCAGGGTTATATCAAGAACTTGGTTTGGATAAGGCAGTACCACTATTGGATTGGATCCAAAGCACAGGCTTTGAAAGGTTGCCCCAAAATGAGGCTTCGCGACCTCACTGGGGTCCCGACCCACAGGTTGAAGAACACCGACTTATAACAAAGGATTACTCTAAAAGGGCATCACAGAGATCTCCAGGCTATCCCAGGACAAGAGAGGAGGCCATTGGACAGGTAAAGGAAAGGTGCAAGCATACAGTGATGACAGTGTTCTCTAGCTTACCTTCATCCACCAGGGCAGCATCTGACAGGAAGCTCTCATCAGAAGCAACTAACCCTAGGGAGGAAATGCACTGATAAAGGCTAACAACCACAGACTTCATTGAACAAACAGATTTTTCAAGCAGTTACTGGAACCGTCTGATGTTCCTTAGAAATATGCACTCAGAGACCCCAGAGTGTCTCAGATGGGGAAAAAAAAAAGCTATGCCAATATTAGTAATGAGATCATCCCCACAACCTCAAACCACAGCATTCAAGGTATTCATGAACAATATTACCCTCCTCAAAGATATGTTCCCCGGTGCAGTGAATGCATAGCTATCTGGGAGCTTGGGACTTGCACTTACAGCCACAATACTTCACTATGGATGGAAATGTAAGAATCCCCATCACTGTGTGCACACAGCTCAGCACACATGCTGGCCATAATCTAACCCAGAGGGAAGTGCTCCTGGCAGCCCAATCCTATCAATTCAATTTCAATTTATAAAACCTTTTATTGGCATGGTAAACAAAAGAAGGAAGAATTCACAACAATAGTAATTGATGCCTTAGCATCATTAAACAAGGTTGAAGTAGTCATAGAGATACAGATTTAAAAAAAAATATATTGGGAAAACAGGGTTAGGGGAGGGGTTTTGACTTAGATACCGCTAGTAAAAAATCCGCTACCGAGTTGGAAATGATGGCCGAGTTATCGCTTAAAAGAATAGGCAAAGGGTCAACAAAGGAGGCAGAAAGAGAAGACAAGTAGGGTTCAAGGAAATTATTCCGTAAGTGTTGATGAGCCGGGCAACGAAGTAGTATGTGGCTTAGGGTATCTGGTTCTGAAGAGCAAAAGAGGCAAAGTCTGTTATTATGCGGAATATTTAAGAATCTGCCAAAATGAACAGCTGATGGAAAAATGTTTAGTCTCGCTAGCATAAATGCTCTCCTTTTGCTAGGATTAATTAATTTACTGAAATAATTAGAAGGGCCACCAAGAGAAGGGGAGAGACCAAAAAAATGAGGGGAACAGGTGGGGTTTAAATTGGGAAGTAATCGATTAAGTTCCTGTTCCCAAAGTTTAGATTTGATAATTTGATGCGCTCTATGAAGATTAATGTCTGAGAGAGATTCAGGGGAAAGGTCTAAAGATAAGAGTTTGGCGTCAAGAAGTTTGAACCACTTGGATAGAAAAGGGTCTTTTAGTAAATCATTGAGTATAGAATCAGGATGAATATTAAGATGCAATCGAAGCCAAAACTTAAAAGTAAAGGACCAAGCAGTAGTTGAAGGAAGGTGGATACCTAGCTCAAGTATTAGGGTAGACAATCTGATTATATTAGGGACCCCAAGAATCCTTCTGAGGAAAGAGGCAGCTATTTTATCTAGATCTTGATTTGCAGCCTCGATCCAGATTGGGGCTCCATATAGAAGTTGGGGGAGAATTTTAATTTGAAAAATATGAAGAGCAGCAGGAATATACTGGTTGCCTCTGGTATAATGAAATCGAGCGATCGCGTTTAAGCGTAACAAGGCTGAAGAAATGGCATTTTTGCGATGAGGAAGCCAGCTGTGTCGGAAATGAAAAGTAATCCCCAAATATTTAAAAGTCTGAACTTGCTGGAATGATAATTTACCTATCTTCCAGACCATCGGGGCCCAAGATTTCGAGAAGACCAAAATTTTGGTTTTCTCAGAATTGATTAATAAGTCATTAGAAAGACAGTATTCTTGAAAAGAAGATAGCAGATGACGAAGGCCAGATTTTGTGACTGACAGCAGGACTGCATCATCAGCATAGAGAAGGATAGGTACGGGAACACCATTAAGCGAAGGAGGGGAGTTTTCTAAACTAGAAAGAAAGGAGGGCAAGTCAGCAAGGTATAGATTGAAAAGGAAGGGAGCAAGTATACAGCCTTGACGGACTCCTTTGTTGATAGGAATTTCGTCAGTCATGGAGCCTATGCCATCAAGGCGAATTCGACAAGAATTAGAAGAATGGAGACACTGAATTAAAAAAAGAAGGCGAGGATCAATCCCCCAATTGGTCAATTTCTTCCACAGGCTATCCCTATTGATTGAATCAAACGCTCCTCTGAGATCTATAAAGGCCGTATACAATTTGATTCCATAGTAGGCAGAGTATTTTTCGGCCAAAAAAGACAACGTGAAGGCATGGTCAACTGTGGAGGCACCCGGGCGGAAACCTATTTGTTCCCTACCTGGCAAGCCTTTTGAGAGGGCCCAAGATGTAAGTCTATTAAGTAGATATTTAGAGTAGAGCTTCCCGATAATTGAGAGTAGGCTTATTGGCCTATAGTTGTCTGGAAGAGCAGGGTCACCCAATCCTATCTAAATCCCTGCACCGAGATGCAGCAGCACTGGTGCAGCTACTTATGCAGTCCATAGATTTTTACTGCTGGATGTCTCTGCAGGGTAAGTGCCAGCAGCTGGTGCAATATATCTGGCACAAGCCCATGTTGCGAGGAAGGCGGATCAGGCCTAAGAAGGGGGTCGGAATTCAGCATGTGTCACCACTGCTGAGCTTGCCCCACTCCCAAGCCAGATACACCCTCCTTCCCCACCTCCCTCCAACCCCTTTGCACAGGCTTACCTACTCTACTGGTCTCCATGGGTCCACTGGGGTGGGGCAGGCCACTCCAGCCTTCCTGCCAGCGGGTGCACTGCATGCACACATTGGCAGGGGCTGCTTTGCAACCGCTGTAAAGTAGCCTCCGCCAGCACAATCCTAGTTATGCTGTTGTGGGCGGAGCATAGGATTAGAGAAGTGTCCTTAGCCCTGTGCTGGACTGTAACTAGCAACCGCCAAGTTTATTTTACTGTTCACCTACTACAGTAATTCTGTGTGCACATTTGAGAGGGGTGCAGGTCTCAGGCAAACGTATTTAACATATTTGAGACCGCCCGTGTGAATGTTTGGCCATCAACATAGTCGATTTGGAGCACACACAAGTGATGGGGACAGAGGAGGAAAGAGGCAAATACGTTCCCAATTGCATTCTTGTGAAAAAAAAAAGGGGGGGGGACCAAGAACGTGGGGTGCCAGCCAGCCACTCTAGTGGAGGTGTTCTCATTACAAGGGTAGGGACTAGAGCCAAACATGCACCACTGATCTCTGAGCCGGTGGAGGGGGAAGTGGGCCTAAAGCTGTAGCAAAGGAAGCTTTGTAGTTTAGGCTGAGAAACTATTCAGAGCGACCTACTTCCTTGGTCTTACTAAGAGTTAATCTGATTGTGCACGTCTTTGCGTCATCCACTGCAGGTTTTTACAGGCTCTCGCCTGCAGCTGGCTCTCCCTGTTTTGTGCCGTCTTTGGCAACTGCGTAACAGAACACTGCTATCTCTGTGAAGTATTAGCACAGGAAAAAACCCATAAAAAGTCAACTTCCTGTCTCGAGTTGGGATGAATTCCAACTAAACCACGCCTGTCAAAAGTTCATTAGACTTAATTCTTACGATATCCAGGTACAGGCATTTAATCTTAACCTCTGTCTCATTTCCAAACCACTATTTACACAGCCACACACACACAACCACGACCACACACACACACACACACACACACACACACACACACACAAAAGAGCTTGGTTATCTTCTCCTTCAGCATAAAGGCATATTTTAAAAGCAAGAAAATATGTTTTATTGTTTTCCTGTTCCATAGTGCCCACTGCCCACCCAGGAGAAGCTCACCACCCTTCCCCTAGTTTATTACTTTAGTACCTAGTTTACTTTATTATTCCCACATCTCTCCATCCTAGGTCTTCTGCCCCTAGGCAAAACAGGACCAGTTTTCCAAGCCATCTTTTTAAGATCTTGCATTTCAAGCCCACCCCCCAGTGTTTTGGAGAGCCTTTCAATCCAGACATTTGACCAGTGTGGAAATCCATACCTAGACACATTCCGCTTACCTTCCAAGGCTGGAGCACTGGCCGTGAGTGGCGAGGAATGCCTCCTCGCTGCCAGGCGGTACTCACTGAGGGCTTCCTCCAGCTCCTTCAGCTTTTTTTCCTCCTTCAGCACAGCACTTTTCCGGCGCTTCCGAACCTGCTTGGCAAGGTTCTCTTCCCGGGACAGACACCGGGCAGCCTCAGCAATTTGCAGCTGCAGAGCCAAATCTCTCTCCAGTGTGCTCAGAGGGTCCTATGGGACACACACACCCAAATATTGTTGGAATATGCAGATTCCAAATGACACACTAGCAAGGACAGAGTGGACCAAGAACTCTAACAGGGGGACCAGAATGATAGATTCCGAAGTTACAGCCAATAGAAACACAGTTGGGAGGGTGGATGCTTCAAAGCCACCCCCAACACTCTGTCTTCAGGTGCAACCAATTACAACATGAGCAATGAACATTGGAGGGGGGTCACTTTGCTGCATGTAGGACTGCATTGCATTCCTAGGGGAAGACTAAGGGGCAGGGAGGAAAAATAAGTGTGTTTGCTTTTTTATTTAATTGCAGACCAGCTACTTTAGGGCTGGAAGCAGGATAGGGTACCACAAGAGTCTGTAAAACTCAAGGAACAACATTCTGGTTGAAACATGCTAGTACTGGAAGCCTATGAGGTGGTCCTGCTTAGCACGGGATAGGCATGTACAGAGCTCTCTAGAGACTGATGCTCACATTAACCCAGATTAGAGACTCCATCCGCAATAAATTGTAATGTGTCTTTTACACTCACAATCCAGATTATTAAAGAGCAACGAAGAGGTGGAGATTTCCCACACTTTTGATGCATGCTTTTGGCAACATGGGAATCCTAATCCAGTTTAGTGATTTGGGAGCTCTGAGCCAGAGGTGGTAATTATTCTGGATTTCAGTAATCTGTAGTTAAAAGGGGGGGTATTCTTTTGTATGCGCTGATGACCTAGGCTCAGTTCCCAGCCCTGCGCAGTCTCCAGGATTCTGGATATGGGAAGCCGTTCACAAGCTCTAAGTGGGTGCAGTCTCCTTCTCCAGTATAATGGCTTCCTAATTGGGGAAGAGAGGCCTCTCTCAGAGCAGCAAGCAGCGTCTCAGTGAGATGAAGGGTAGAGACAACGCTTTCCAATATTAGAGTCATGTGTGCAAGAGAAGCCGTGGTCAGCAAAGAACGACACCAGTCAGCACCCACACCCTGTGCCACCCACTGTGGGCACAGTGAGGAAGAATAAGGGCACCACACCTATGCCACCTCCTGTGAAGATGATTATTAAAACAGACCATAGCAAGGTCTGAAATTGCATAACTTAAAAGGCAACGGATCCCACGCCTTGCATGGAAATGAGGCCCTGCCTAGTTTGTTTGCTTGCTTGGGGCCTGAAGCTTCCACATTGCTTTTTCTAACAGCAGCTTATACCTGAACCATCCTCTTGACCCCCCACAGCCCTCTCTGCACTGACAACACCCTTCTGATGCTTTATCTTCAGGGGAAGTTCACCGCTTCCAATCTCCTGTGCAAGGTACATCTTCCTTACGCACAATACAGTGGTGTTGTTTTCTAGATTAGGTTAATCTGGCTTCAGAAAGGGGCAGGGCTTTTTTAAAAAAATCATATAAAGACTGGCTGGAAAAAAATAATGTTGATGTTTTTATGTTTATCAACAGCTTTTATGCTGATAACTTCTGAAAGAAATTACAAGTGGAAAATTAAAACTGCATGCCAGCTTCCCACTAGGGGGCAATGTGCATCTCACATTTAATAATTTCCCTAAAGAAATCTACTACAGCAGTGTTATTCAAACTGTGGGTCGGGACCCACTTTGTGGGTTGCAACTTGATGTCAGGTGGGTCGTGGAAGGTGGAAGCAGCCATCTTAGAAACTGCAGACCTTACTCTTGCTATATTCCTTTTGTGAGTGTTCACAGTTTGAATTTTCAAGTGCGTTTTTTTCTTAAATTTTATTTTAAGTTCCGGGCTTTTACATTTCTTCCTAAGATTGCTTTCTATCAAAGATGTTTCATGGCTGTGCATTTGCTTGAGTCCAAGAGGCGTGTCATTTGATACGTCACACTGATAGCTCTTTCTGCTTGATGATGGCACTTCCGGCTATGACCACTTCCTGGTTAATTACATCACTTCCAGTGGGTCCCAAACATCAGTGCCATTCTAAAAAGTAAAAGTTTGAGAACCATTGTACTACAGCATAGATTTAAGTTCCGTGACTCTATAGCTCAGACTGCAAAGACTTCCTTTTAGGGCACAATCCTAACCAACTTTTCAGCAGTAACATAGCTGTGTCAATGGGGCCTGTGCTGCATCCTGCAGTGGAGCAGTCGACATGGAGGCCTCCTCAAGGTAAGAGAATGTTTGTTATCTTGGAGCTGCATTGCCCTTACCCTGGTGCTGGAAAGTTGGTAGGATTGTGCCCTTAATCTCAGAAGACACTGGTTTGATCCTTTGTAGTGTGGTTTAATGAAGATGTACTGGGTATAGGGTGTAGGGAGTCCAACAGAGAATGGTCAATAACTCCAGTGGTTTTGCGCTACATCCCTTCACAGTGTCAGAATGGTGGGTAACTATGATTACTAACATAGCTCTAGAATGAGCAGCAATGCATATGAAGCTGCCTTCTACGGAGTCATATCGCTGGTCTGTCTAGCTCAACATTGGCTTCACTGACCTGTAGCAGCTCTCCAGGGTTTCAGACAGAGACATGGCCTGGCCCTGAACTGATCCTGCGGCCCTCTGAATGCAAAGCGGTGTTGCTGAGCTAATGCTTCCGGCATGTTCCCATCCATTCCATTCTAGAAACCTCTGACCTTAGCCACAAGGGTTAAGAACATAAGAGCCCTGCTGACTTAGGCCAAAGCCCCAATAACTTAAGCCAAAACTTCCTGTCTTTCACATTGGCCCACCAGATGCCTCAGGGAGCACACAAGACAACAAGATACCTACGTCTTGTTGCTTCACCCTTGCACCTGGCATTCTGAGGTAGCCCGTTTCTAATACAGCTTGTAACCTGTGACGGATTTTTCTTCCAGAAATCTGTCCAATCCGCTTTTAAAAGAATCTAGGCCAGATGCCATCACCACATCCTGTAGTAAGGAGTTCCACAGACCAGATGCCATCACCACATCCTGTGGTAAGGAGTTCCACAGACTAATTACGTTCTGGGTAAAGAAATATTTTTTGTTTATCTGCGACTGTCATCCCAGCAACACTGATTCCTACTGCAAACAGAATTTGGTGCAGATGTGGAGGGATCTGGCAGGAGAAGGGCAGGACGCCAAACAGACTTTCCAGAATTCCACTCCCAGTCAACCTGAGCTGAAGTCCAAACTACGTAGTAGTTGAAAAAACTAAAAGGTTTCCCAATGTTTTGCCCCAACTATGCGAGGCTTTCTCAAGGGAGTGATCTATCCCATACCTAAAAACTCAGAACATAGTAACCCACTCTGCTGCCTCCCAAGCTCAAGCATCCAACAAGACTACAGCAAGTAGCCCAGCCAATAGCTCAAGGAGCCCTACGCATAGATGAACGCAGCCACCTTAGCCATGTATGGACTCCTGGGCTCAGCAAAACTAAGATCTTGAGATTTAATAAGGGACAGATTGAAAGAAGAGGGGCCTTTAAGAAAGCTGGTAATGAACAGCCAGGTGATGACGGTGGTGATGATGTAATGGGGGCTGGAAGTAAACCAGTAATTAGTTGATTGATTGATTGATTGATTGATTGATTGATTGATTGATTGATTG
>JAJKFI010000055.1:663759-699152 GCA_029204185.1 Lerista edwardsae
TTGATTGATTGATTGATTGATTGATTGATTGATTGATTGATTGATTGATTGATTGATTGATTGCAGAAACCTGACTATAAAAGTACTCTTTTTTGGTGGGGGTCCTTGCATTCAGATGGACCAAACTTTGCTGGAAGGTGTTGCATTCACCTATGCTTAGGGCTCCTTGAGCTTTTGGTTAGGATACTTGCTGTAGTCTTGGGAGGCAATAGAGTGGGGTACTATGTTCTGAGTTTTCAGATGTAGGGTAGTTAAATCTCACTCCCTTGAGAAAGCCTCACATACTATGGTCTATCTCAGTGATTCCCAACCTTTTTAGCACCAGGACTCACTTTTTAGGTAAGACAACCTGAAGGGACTCCTCCCCCCCCCCCTTGCGGGCTGGAAGTTATGTCATTGAGCAGGAAGTGACATCATTGTGCAAGTAAAAAACATGCATGTAGACTAACATAGGTTACTAAATGCAACAGCAGTTTTCAGGTATGTGGAAACAGATTGAAATTTTTTTCGAACACCTATTTCTCTGTTCAGCATTTCCCTGAAACGTTTCAAAAATGCAACTTTTTAAATGTTGTGTGAACGCATCTATGGTAGTAAATGGAGACTCTGCGACCCCTGAAAATCAGCTTGCAACCGCAAGGGGGTTGCAACCCCCAGGTAGGGTTTCCACCATTACCCTATTTTGTGAAATTTTCCAAAGACCCATATGTGATCCTTATATTGTCTTGTAGGCATTGTCTCCAGAGCATAACAAAACCCGGCTTCCTCCTGCCATGACCAGCCACAGATAGGAAACTGCTTTGAGACTCATGGAGCAGGTTTATTTAAAACAGTCACACCATGCGAAAAACTTCCCAGGTTTTTCGTTTAAAGGAACTGCACAAGGTGGCTAACAATTTTAAACCATTATAATAAACAGAGCATAAACGGAAGCTCAACCCCAGCATAACTCATCAAGCCCATAGAACATAGCAGGGCCGCCAGCTAACAGGAGACAGTCTGCCCACAGTCTCTCGACACAGGACAAGGGGTGCTTTGGGCCCCCAGCAGGATTCCTTACCACTCCTCTCGTGAGAATGGCCTTCTCATCCAACCTGAAAGCAGCACCGATTCGTCGGCGGACCTTTGGGGGCTTCTCCCCTGCTTTCAAAGGATACTCTGTAGGAAGTATACCTGTCAGTTCCTATCAAGGAAAGGTCAAGAATAAGATTCCGTTCCCAGGCTGTAGCCCATAGCAAATCATCATTCAGCTAACTGCTCAAGGGGACTTCACCTGTTTAGTAGAGATCCTCAGAGAGTTGTTCTTTTAATGTGTCCTGCCACCCGGCCTCAAAATGGGCCTCAAGAAAGCTTACAAAATATCTATCAATTTTTAAAAAGTCAATTCTATCTCATTTCTTTGAATGGGGCTGGGGGGGGGTTGTTAGTTTTGCAGTGTTTCTCATATTTTGTCAATATTCCACAATCTTAGGTTATTCTCAGACACAGAAGATTTATTTATTTAAAAGATGTATACCCCTTCTTTCTATGCTGAAGCAAATGTCCAGGGCAGCTTACTATTTCAGAATATACAATATATTAAACAATACATTAAAAAAATTAATAACAGCAATACAACCAATTGGGGTGGGGGCAACTATTTGAGCCAAAGCATTGCAACAGAGGCACAGGGGGAAGATTATGACATATCATCCAAATGCAAGACCAAAAAGAAAAGTTTTGAGCCTTTACCAAAAAACCAAAACAAAACATGAAGAGGGGGTAGTTCTTAGTTCCCTGAGTAAGGAGTTCCATAGTTGTGGCACCATTACAGATTGCCATGAATAGATGACATGCAGAATAACATGGCTAAGTTCATTCCAGCCTTATTTCCAATTTATTTCTTATTTCCACTTATTGGTAACCAGACATATGAAGAGCTAGCTTTGTACTGGTCCAGAGGAAGGGCTTTGTGTGGAAATAATACAGGACAGACCTATATAACCCATGAGAGATATTGGTTACCATTCTGCTTTCTAGAACTAGAAAATGGGTGGAGGTGGGGTAGAGAACCTCATTGGAGAAGTTTCCAAATGCAAGTTTTAACAAATTGATATATTTAGGCTTCCTATCACTTTCTTTTGGAACTTTTGAGAAGCGAGAGAAGTCTTTGAGCGCAGTACGCAACCAAGAAGTTGCGCACTAGGGTGCAATCCTAACCTGGAGTTAGGTGGGCCCGGTTCGGCCAGCAAAGTTTGGCAGGCACTAGGGCCACTGTTAAGCACATTTGGACCACTCTCAGTCAGGGAGGATGGCGCACATCTGTGTGCTGTCCTCTCTGACTGAGAGAGTGGTCCAAACATACTTTATGGTATCCCTTGTCCCAAACTTTGTTGGCTTAGCTGTGCCGGCCTAACTCCAGGTTAGGACTGCACCCTTAATTGGGGCATCTCAAAACATGCTACTCAACTATTTCTTCAGTGATGCAGGCATTTGTGCTTTGGGGCAAGAGTTCCAAATGCCCTCCTACATTGGCCATTCTGCTGGCACTGGCACTAGATTACATTGACTTCATCCCCAGGTGCCTTCCAAGGCTGTGGATCACTTGAGCACCACGAACACCTGCCTCCTTCAGCAGCACTGTCAAAATAAGTGCATCCCAAAGCACTCTTCTCTCATCCTAGCTCCCCCAAAGTACTGTAGCAGTGCATCATCTCGTGTGCCCTTAGCAGGGTAGCTGCGGCCGTAGCAACCCCACTGCTCTTCAGGCCTCTTACCGCCTCGCGCAAACACAGCCTCCTGAGCTCCTGTACACAGGCCTCGAGGTGCTCCTCCAGCACCTTCTGCTGTTTCCTCATCGCTTGGGTCAGGTCCTTCATTGGAGACACGGGGCTGTCTGGTCCTGGCAGGGGAAAGACAGACACAGAATGACGCGCTAGTCAGCTGCTGTGGGAGGCAAGAGAAGCAGCATTGCTTAATGAGCCAGACAGAGATGCCCTGTGGCAGCTTCCTGGAGCCAGCTGCAGGTCCTGGAGAAGTGTCTCAAAAGACCCATGTCAGTAACCATTACCGTAAAACTGGCGAGGAACTTCAAAGGAGAGGCCGTCCTGACAGCTCATCAGGTGGGGGTATGGAATGTACACAGCACCAGGGACTGATTAGCCCCCCACCTCATAGGCTGCAAGGCAGCTCAAGGTCATCGCAGATCAGATAAAGCGGAGACCCAGTGGTGATATTCTGGACTGTTCGATTTGTTAGACCTGCTGCTCTGCCCATAGACCGGAAAAAAGAGACAAAGCTTTAATCTTCGTTAGCCTGCAGCCAGAATTTCCAGAAGATTTTAGTTCTCGCTTGAGAGCCATCTCGCAGAGATCAGATGAACAGAAACAGTCCATTGAATCTTTGCAAGTCACACACAGGCCTGGTCTCAACTCACAATGGCCCTTGACTGTTCACTGCAGGCGAGAGCAACAGCCCTGTTGTCCAGATGGCTCAAGGTGCAAGTTTAATGCGGGATACCACATTGTATTTCTACACTACATTGATAACTTGGGAGCAGTTCCACTTCAGATGTGCAATATAATATTTAAATAAGCATCTGGAATTGCAGAATAACTCATTTATAGGAGATAGCTCATTAATATGAAACACCTTTAATTAAGAACCTTGTGCTGTTAACCATCTGCTTACTAGTGAGTGCATGCTTTCATTTCTGTGAAAACGTTCTAATGCAGTGATCAAAAGCTAGCTTCCCCCCCCCCCCCCGCAAAAAATAAAAATAAAAAACTAAGGGGGTGGGCAAGTCTAGTCCAAAGGCCCATCTAGTCCAACTTCCTGTATCTCAAGTGGCCCACCAGGTATCTCAGGGAGCACAGAAGACAACAAGATGCCTGCAACTGTTGCCACAAACCTGCATCTGGCATTCTGAGGTAGCCTGTTTCTAAAATTAGAATGTCACATTTTCTTATTTTCTCTAATAATTGGCATGTTGTAGATAATGTGTGAACCCCGTTTCAGCCTTTTATCTGGCCTAGAAGTCTTTAACTAGGCATCTCGCTCTCTAGTTCAGCCTTCTGAGTACTCTGGAATGACTGTAAAGTTTGGAGAGGAACAATCATTTTTAGTGACAGTCTAGCAAAATGATTACACACATACGCATACTATATGTAAGGTCTCAAGATGCCTGTATCTGTTGCCACTCCCTTGCATCTGGCATGCAAGGATAATGTTGCCACTGTATATTCTATCGTTGTAAGGGTTCACTGTACTTGCACTTTCTGTTGTTGTTTTGATCCAAGAGAAGACGGACTATGTAATGAAGCACTTTGCTTCTGGGAAGAAGGAATGGTGTGGCATGAGAGGATCCAGCCCTGTGCAGACTGCAGGGGCATCATTTCAACGACAACTGCACCAGTCTGCTCTGACCACCACTTCAACTCTTGCTTGAAGCTGCCATGGGGCCCATGCACAGAAGCACAAACCTGATGGACAAATGACCCTGGGAGGAAGGATGTGGAGAGCCTGTCCGACCTCCTTGTTAGTATGCAGGCACAGGCAGTTTTAAACCAGTAAGGGGTGTTTCATGTGACATCTTTTGAATCTCATGGTAGGCACAAGCATATAAGTTGTCACAGCTGGAGTGCAGCATATGTACTCTAACCACAGGTACATTGTTCACAACTTTGGGTGTTTTTAAATGGAAATGTAGTTAACCATCGACTAAATAAGTAAAGGATCCAGCAGCAGTCATGCAGAAAGAATGAAGCAGTCCTGGGCTTATATTGAAATATTCTCCCCAAAGGCCGTTGGCTCATAGCAGTAAGGATGCAGTTCCTCATTGCAGCAACCTGCCTGAACTTTAAAGCAGCCTAATGGGATCTTTGGATAACTCTCTTCTGGTGGATGACCAATTACTATATAGCAAGTAAAGGGCATGTTATATGACAAAGATGAGGCTACACCCCACCCCGCCACACCAGTCCTGAGAAATGAGACAACACTGTTGTTATCACTTCCTCTGACTAGTTGACCTATGCAAGACTGCAGTCTGATTCTGAAACCTTAGACGCCTCTATGTGAATACTTTGTGTTGCGTCATAGTCCAGATGGAAGGGAGCAGTACTGAAGTGAAGCCATCATAGGGCTAATCAAACAGGGGGTTCTTTTCTCAGCTGTACTTTTATCTCATAGCCCACAGGTCTCAGGCAGCTGCAATGACTGCTAGCTGCTTACCCTTCCGATCCCAGTCTGGGGTCACTCGTAGGCCTAGGGCAGAAGGCAGACCCCCAGCAGAGCCTTCATTTTGCAAACTTGTTGTCATAGGCATCAATCCAGGAGACACAGCTGACATTACATGAGCACAAGCAGGAATTCCCCCGATTACTCACGCACCTGACTGCACTATGATCCCACTGTCTGTGTCACTGGTCTCATCCTTGTTCTTCATGGCCAAGCTCTGGATGCTGGAGGGCGGCCGTACGACCACACCTGGGAAATGCCGTAGTGTCTCCTGTGTATACAAACAAGGGAAGACTGAAGTCTGCTTTACAAACACATCAAGCATGCATACTCCAGTTCACATAAGACTCCTAAGAGAAGAGTCTCCACCTGATCAGAAGCCTCTGTGTGACTATAGCAGCCAGCAGTCCTGAGGTTTCTATGCTGACTGCCTTATTTTTCTTGGCCTTAAGCAGCAACTCTGTGCTGCCAAAAGGTAAGAAATCTGGTAGATGGCAACAGCAGTGTTGAGAGAGGACTGAGAGGGATAAATTGTCTCCATAAATTGCTGTAGCACCTATCAGAATCTATAGCTGCTACAATCATGCAGGAGCAAACATGCTGCCCACCATGTAGAGGAGGCTGTATTAGGGCTTCTGTGCGAACAGGGCCTTTGGGAACTGAATGCACAAATTCAGCAAGCCTGAGCTTTACAAACCATGTTGGTCTCCCACCTATCTGTTGAGGTGCGCTGTCTGCATAATCCAAGAAGCAATGGGAGCCCCAAGACTGAGCCATTCTAACACATACCCTCTACCCTATTTGGGGAAGGTAACATCCAAGTTCTGATTGATATGAAAGCATCTAAATTAAAGCTGAAAATCTCCCATGCACAAATACAGAATTTTACACACGTGCCATTGTACTGCTTAGAGCCAGGATGGTGCAGTGGTCCTGGAGTTGGACTTAGACTGGGAAGATCCTGGTTCAAATTCCCACTCAGCCATGACGTCTCCTGGGTGACCTGGGCCAGTCACTCTCTCTCAGCCTCACTTCCCACACAAGGCTGTTGTGAGGACAAATGGAAGGAACTATGTACACTACCCTGAGCTCCTTGGAGGAAGTGTGGAATCGATTTGTGAAAAATCAATGAATATTGCACAGTCATAGATCTCCGTCTGTATACTTATTGCACGGGTAATACTCCTTTGATGCACTCAAAGTAGGACATGAATTAATCTAGAATGCAAATTTAATTAGAATACAAATATAATCCCAAATACCGCACAAATCTGATCCGTAATCCCTCGCATTTATATAGTACTTTCAGAGTTTAAACAACTTATTATCCATTATCTTTATAATCATTACAACAACCTATAAGGTAGGTCAGTGTTGTTATCCTATGTTGCAGATGGAAGGGGTGGTGAGCCGGAGAAAGAGTAGGTAGCCTAAGGCCATTTAGGGCACAAGCTTAACGAATTTTCCAGGACTGACATAGCTGTGCCTGTGGGGCATGTGCTGCATCCTGCGGTTGGGGGGAGCAGTCATGGAGGCCTCCTCAAGGTAAGGAAATGTTTGTTCCCTCACCTCGGAACTGCATTGCCCTTACCCTGGTGCTGGAAATTGGTTAGGATCGCACCCTTAGTGAGCTTGTGGCAGGAAGCAATCAAGGATTTCATTATTTATAGCTCAGTCTCTTAGCCAGAACACTCCACCTGGTCTTTACAGCGAAACCAGAAACCAAACTTCTGGTTTGGGGAAAGCTGTGGGCATAGATACACATCTGCCCTCAGGAAAAGTCTTGTTTCTGTCAGATAACCCTCACAACAATTCATGCTGTCACAGTGAAATGTAATTTACTGGGGCTCCCAGAAAACAGCTCAAGGGGTAGTTTTGAGTAGCTTCCTCCCACAGTTCTGCAACTGTGGAGCTCCAATCTTGAAAAACTCCATCTCCCCACTACTACGCCTTTTTCGGCGAGGCCAAAGGAGGGTCCCAGGGAGCCTCCCCTTGAGACGGGCAGGATGAGCCCAGGAAGCAAATAACTGGTCCTGGCAATGCTACAAAGGCGCTGGCCCGTGCAGGGCCACACACCCCAGTCCCAGGGACAAAACTGACAGTTGTTTCGGATCCCAGAGCAGATGCCAGGGTGTGTCACCCAGACACAGGGGCGTAGGGACGTTCTTGCTGCTTCCCCTGAAGCTGGGGGTGGCTCCCAACCTTCCTCCTGCAGCTGAGCTTTACTTGTGTTTGCACAGCACTTCCCCGCCCCCACCTGGATGAGTCAGTCTGAAAGTCATGCTGAGTTTCTGTCTGGAGCTTATCCTGGACAACCAGTCTCCCAATAAACAAAAAGCAGAAGGAGCCAGATGGACAAGGTTCACTGCCCTGGTGCTGAGCAGGGGTGTGCTACATGGCCTAGGGTGACATTACTGCTCACCCCAAACAGGCACAGGCAGGTGTGTGTGAGCTTGTCCCTCTGCATGCCAAAATAAGCCCACATAGCACTAAGATAAGCAGCATCGCTGCAATAGAAGAGCATTCTCCCTCCAACTGCACAATCCCACAATTATGCCATTGATGCAAGTGCAGCTACTGCCAAGGAACACACTCTGGTGGGTGGAATGTCAGGCTCTATAAGGCTCAAACAGAAAGTTCCGAGATCAGGAATTGTCTACCTGCAAGCAGGTCTACCAGCCAAAGAAGCCGGGGGAACTGCAGACAAGACAATTACAATTGGATCCTGCCATTACAACCCAGAATTCTCCTGGCCTGGAAAGTCAGGTGATATTGGAGGGCCAATCCAATTCCACCAGCAAATATAAGGATGTGATATGGCCGATTTCCTCAGATTGAGCAATTTATCTCTTATTGCAACCTACCCAATTGTCCCTCTCCACACTAAACTACTACCCTATAGCCCAATAGTTTCCAAACTGGGTTCGTGAGCCAATTTCAGGTGGGTCACAAGCTCCTAGAGCAGCCATGTTTAAAATATGGGAAGATGGGATGCTGGAAACAGGGAGTATGTGGTTGTGTCAAGGTTGTAAATAAGCTTTTTCCCTTTCTGATTCACTTTGCTATTGGAAAATGACTGAGAAATAATCCAACTTATTGCTGCATTCTCAGGAAAGCAGCAAGCTCTGGCTTCAAATGACAGCACTTCCAGCCGTGACAAGAGTCCTGGACAGATCATCATTCTAAAGAGTTGGTCTGGGTGATAAAAATGTTTGAAAACGCTGCTATAGGCCGTGTCTAAAATTTAGTGTTGGGAGAGTTAGAATGGATAAAAGGAAACACTTTTTTACCCAAAGGGTAATTAATCTGTGGAATGCCTCGCCACAGGATGTGGTCATGGCGTCTGGCCTAGGTGCATTTAAAAGAGGATTTGACAGACTTCTGGAGGAAACGTCCATCGTGGGCCATAGGCCATGGTGGGTGGGATATCCTCCTTACATTAGAAGTAGACTACCTCAGAATGTCAGGTACAAGGGAGTGGCAATAGGATGCAGGCATCTTGTTGTCTCATGTGCTCCCTGAGGCATCTGGTGGGCCATTGTTAGATACAGGAAGATGGACTAGATGGTCTGATCCAGCAGGGCTTTTCTTATGCTCTCTGAGCTGTCTGACAAAAGCCTGTCTTTGGCTTGCCCAAGGTACCTGTTTTCCCTCAAGTCAGAGCACCTAACATAGAAAGAAAGAGGGTAAAATTACATATTTGCATTGACTAATTCAGTGGCAAGAACTATTAATGATATGGCCTTAAAAAGTCTGTTAGACGCTTACTATCTAGTCCCCATTCCTCAGGTGTGAAAACTGGAAACAGTGAAAATAGGGATGATATGCAAGTATAAACAGTAGAAGGACGATTCAGAGAAGCTGAGGGCTTTCTAACACATGATGCTTTTCTTACAATGGTCTGGAATTGCATAAGCAATGCATATATAGCATTTTGTTCCTCTGTTGTAAGCCATCTTGGAAGTCACATGACTACGGCATCGCAAAGTGAACTCTGCCCAGATCAATCCACATTTTCACTGGGCCAGAAATGTGTGTGTGAATTGACCCTTAGAGAAGTTACAGTGAAATGCCACGCAGATTATTTCCTCTTCATAAATGTTAAAGTGATGCTTAATGTGTTCCAGGAATATTATGTCCATATTTACAAGTAAATAATTTCTTCCCTAAAACTATTTCTTCCCTTTAAAAAAACAAAACAAAACCCTGAGCAGTTAAGAATTTGTGGTAATACTTTGGGGTAAAGCTGCAATAATACTGTACTTAAATCTTGTGAGAAAACATGGGGAAAATTCCTACACACAAAACGTGGGAACAGGACAGAGGGAAGGCCCTGTTCCTAAATGGTTCCTAATATCTATTCTCTGGTGACTTCAGCATCTTGTTTGGAGCTTTAATCAAGTAATTGGCAGTGGGGTGTGAAGTTTCTTGTGCAAGGCGTAGGCTGCAAGCAAGACCTGGATAGAGCTAGAAGAGCCTGCTGCTCCAACAACAGTCAGGGACAAGTCTCGGCAGGAGGATTTTAGTTCACCAACGTCACCTGTTGCTTTCCCACAAACCTACACTGGCCCTCTCAGGGTGATGATATCCCTGTCCAAAATATTTAGGGCACTTCAAAGTTGTGTTTAAAAAGAGACCCAAAACTAGAAGGACAAAAACGTGGGTATCATCAATCAGACATTCTGTCGCACAGCAGCAGATTCGTTCTTTACAAAAAGAATCGGGATTCTTGTCAGTTTTTGAGAAGGTTCTATCATCTAAGACCTCCAGGACACTGGCCTCTAAAAGGCCCAGGCCAGCTACCACCAAAAAACTGCATTCTGTGAGAGCACAAGCCTAGGCAGGGCTACTTAGAAGTAAGTCCCATTGTGTTTTATGGGACTCACTCCCAGGAAAGTATATATGGGTAAAGTATATATATAGGTTTGCAGCCTAAGTCAGATATTTTAATACAACAGGACAGACTGATTCTATCCTCCTGTATTTCCACTTGGGCCTTTAGTTTGGAAGTTGACTATTCACAGCAGTTCTATTTCACAAGGGCCAGCACAGGCCCTCCTATGCAATTTTGGTTTTATTTTATAATATCCAAGCAAGGCTTTTGTTTCAAAGAACCACCGAAAGATTGGTTTCAAGATAGCCAAAGTTTTGTCTCATCTGAGTTTGAAACCTTATTTCTGTCTATTTGTGTCGAGGTCAAGCCCCTGTTTTTGTTGTTGTTGTTGTTGTTGTTTTTTGTTTTAAAGCACTCCATGCCAGTTTCCATTATGGAATTAATTGCTAAAGGGCATGTCTATGCAAGGTTGGACACAGGGCTTGAATGCAAGTCCAAACAACAAAATAGGCCAATTGCAAAGTCAGATCAATTGGAACATTACAAAAGGAAAGACGACATACACTTTGGTGCCTCCATTTTGTTGGTTTACTCCACTTAGGGACAAACTAAGTATTTCAGAAGATTCCTTCTTTAATATCCCACATTATTGTAAAATGATGGATGCATTTGCCATTTTCTGTTTAAAGCAGGACCTCCTATCATGGATCTCCCAACATTATGTTGTTTGGCTTCTGGCACTGAAGGAAGAAAACAGCAGCACTGAATCGCCAACAATTCTTTGTTAATCAGTGTCATCAAGGCTTAAAAAATGTTGTAGCTAAACTATGCAGTTATACATACATAATAGTTATGTCACCACTACACTAGTCAGAATGGAGTCAAATGACATAGCTAAAGCAAAAGCGGATATAAATCCACTGCATGATACTAATCTTGCCAATTTACGCCATATGTACAATGACCAGAGAGCGAAGCTGTAGGAAGCTCTGATGAAAACCTACTATTTCCCCCATTTATACCTGTAGTGACCTACCTTTCCCATAAGGAAGCTACCGTAGTGGGTAAAAATCTCGAAAGGGCAGCCGAGTCATTCTAGATTAGCAACCATTTCTGCTTTGTTATTTACTGTCCTTCCCCAAATGACTGGTAAACAAAGAATTTTGTTTTGACCTAGATTGTTGGACTATGACACCAACCAGATGCAACAGAGTAAGTCAAAGGGCTCAGGTGACCCCAATCCAACAGGTAAATCTAGCCAACATCAATAGTTTATAAAAATGACGTGTAGTTGGGGAAGAAAGATTCCACTTCACTGTACTTGAAAACCTCAATTAGTTTCAAGTCCCAGTCACAGATTGCACAAATAAGGACACATGGCATTCACTGGGCCACAGTAACGGGGCTGTGGTATGAATCTCTTCTGTTTTGCAAGCTCTCAAACTCTCTTGAGTTTGGCATTTGTGAACTACATATCTCTTAGTAAATACTGCAATGATGCTTGAGGAGGAAACATGGAACTGTAAACACTCCATGGCACCTGATGGACATATGCAGAAAAGCCATCATGAGCCACAGGTCCTCAGCACAATGTTCACTGCACATTTACAAAAATGGGATCTTCCTTCCAACTGCTAGAGGCATTCACCAAGGAATATGAACATCAGAAGAGACTTGATGAATCAGGCCAAGGGCCCATCTAGTCCACCTTCCTGTATCTCAGTGGTCCACCAGATGCCCCTGCAAATGCACACACACAATGGCCCAATTCTATTCTATCCTTTCCAGTGCTGATACAGCCATGCCAATGGGACGTGTGCTACATCCTTGTGGTGGTGGTTGGAAGTCATGGAGGCCTCCTCAAGTTAAGGGAATACTTATTCCCTTACCTTGGAGTTGCATTGCAGCTGCATCAGCACTGGAAATTTGGACTCTGAATCTTGTTGCCACTATGCTATTTCTAAAACCCAGAGGTTGCACACAGACATCAAAACTTGCAACCTATAATGGACTTTTCCTCCACAAATCTGTCCAATCCCATACTAAAGGCATCTAGGTCAGGTGCTATCACAATGTCCTGTGGCAAGGAGTTCCACATTACAAGCTTAACAGTAAATGGCAGTTGAGTGGCAAAGCTGCATGTTGTGCAAAGTGTGAATTGGACCTTAAGATATTATCAGCCCAATCCTAACTAACTTTCCAGCTCTATTGCAACAATTCCAACGGGATGCATACTGCAGTGTGGGGGGTAGCCACGCAAAAGCATAGGGGGGAGGGCTCCATGGGGGGAGATGAGCACGGCGGGTGCTTGCTGCAGCGGGGCGCAGCAGGGAGGAAAATCATGTGCTTTTGGGGGGCCCTACCCTTTCTTACATTTGGATCACTCCTAAATGTAGCAATTCTGGGCACAGGGAAGTATGGCCAGGCGATGCACAGGGGTGAGAGCACTGGGGGGAGTGGTGACGTTGTCCTGCCCCCAAATACGGCTCTGCAGCCATGGGTGCCACCTCAAAGTAATGAGATGTAATTTCATTCAATTTATAACTGAGCTGCACTGTGTCTACATCAGCACTGGGAACTTGGTTAGGACTGGGCTGTCTGTGTACTTGGCACTAAGTGCAAGGACATCAGAGGGTGAGGAACTATCTTGGAATGCATTACGGGCCAGGAACTGATAAGCCCTGTATTCCATCCCTCCAAGGCATGGATAAAACACAGGCCAAAATGAAATAAAACCCAGCAGCATTACAAAGGATGAATTCAGCTTTTTCAGGTGTAAAGGCACAAAACACAGGATCAAGGCAAACCTCCATTTTTATTGTGGAGCTGAACACACAATAGTGAAGATAGTTAACAAATTATTGGGAAAGGAAACAACACCAACACTCACTGTCCACAGCTGCTGTAAAAACCTCTGCTGTAGACAGAGGGTATATAAGCCCTGCAAAGCAGGGAACAAGAATGCTGAACCCCCAACAGAATAGTCAGTTACAAACCCTGCCAAACTCTGTAGACTCCTGCAAGTCATGATGGGATGCCATGTGCCTTTTGACTTGAAACGGCTTAGCCATTTTAGGAAATACATGCCTTCCCCACCCTCAGACATCTATTACCAGGGACAGAAGTATCACATCCAGAAAGCAAATCCCTTTGCACAAAGAGAGTGGCTCAGGTCACTGAAAATAAAACCTCACAGTGTAAGGTTACACTGGAGGTAAACATAACAGCTGCCCAAGTCAGAAAGCAACAGTTCCTAAATCTGTACTTGATTCTCAGGCTCTGGCCAAGAAAAATGGGTGCTAATGCTATCACTTACATATGGTGGGTTAAAATCGCCAATAGACACAAGATTTGTGTAATAAACAAGTAGATGCAACAAGGATTTCAAGGAAAGAGGAACTGAAGGACAAAATTGCCTCAGCTGGGTCACTATCCCAAACATGCTTTAATTTTCTTTGGTAAATGGCAGCCCGATCAGGTTCCTCACAGATTGAGAGTGCTGTGCAGGATATGGATGTTTTAACCATCACCACCCGCCAAAAAAAGGTCCTGATTAGATTCCCCGCCCTGCCCCCAGACTTCTGTTTGTACAAGAAAATAATGGTGCATTCCTCAATGTGCAAGCAGGCATCAGCTGTTGAACAACCAGGAATCCATGCAATCCTAAATTGTGCTAATACTAGAAAGCAGAAATCAGTGGTGTAACTAATGGGAGCAGGGGGTTAATTGCCCAGGTGCCAAGCGTAAGGAGGCAACAAGCAGAGCTTGACAGTAGTGGCCAAAATTGTGAAAACTTTGGTAATTATGAATAATACCATCATGTTATATATCATTTGATGAGTAATTTAGTGCAGAATGCAATGAAACAAATATCTGTATTCTATCAAATGCTATGGCCAATTAACCAAAAAAACAAAACAAAAAACTGACTTGCGGAACTAAACGTGAATTTCCTTAACAAAGACTGACCAATGAGGTATTATGATACAGTATGGAACCAAAAAGGAGTCAGCTCTCATTTCCAGTGTATCATAATACAGGTACTCCTAATAACTGGTCTTGCTCTATTCCAAGTTCCATACATTTAACAGAGCGACACCATCAGCCCCCGAAAGGGTAATGACCTAGACGGGAGCATTTGTAGAACTTGTCTCTAAGCAATATGGGGCACCCTTTTATTGACTTAATTCAATTTGATTTCATGGGGGGGGGGGCTACAAAACCTTCTTTGACCCCGGGCAGCAGATGCCTTAGCTACGCCACTGTGATGTTAGTAAAATTTTGATAAGCCAGCATTCCTACTTGCATTCCTGACTCCGCATTACCTGACACCTACCCTAATACTGCTCACCTTCACCCTCCCATTTCTGCTTCCTGCCCTAGGATGTTGCCCCCTTACTAATTGGCCTTCCAGAAGATGCTTAGCACAAGTTCTAATAAAATCACTGGTAGCCACAAAATCCAAACACCACATATTGGTAATTTATTTATTTTTTTCAGGACCAACCACAAAGACACGAACTCTTAACTCAAAAGCCTGCTTATCCAGGAAGCTGGGTGTTAAGAAAAAATTTTTAAGTGGGGGTGTGATGGTCCCAAAAGGCCCGCACTGTATAAAAGCCTTAAGATGGAGTCCAAACAAGTTATGCAGTCTCGTGCTGAGTAGCAGGTGTTAGACATGATGTCTGGATGCACCCAAAGCTTCTGGGCTGAAGATGACTCGCTAATGGTTGTATCCCCATTTCTGCAAGGTATAAAAGACAGCATTTTACTTTGTCCCTTCTCCAATGCTGTGAAAGTCTAGCAAGAAATTGCAGGCTGAGTTATTTTAGCAATCCTAACCCAGGAGTGTCACAAATGCACCATAAAGCACCATTTTGGCCATTCTAAGAGCACAATCCAAACCTGGAGTTAGGCCGGCACAGTTAGGCCAACAACTTTTCATTGTATTTCTAATATAAAATATTACCTACCCAGAGCATGCAAGACAGAGCAGGTTTAAAGAAACAATTAAATATACTGTAACTGGTCCTGTTTCACGCATCATCAGCTTGAGATAAATCAGGGGTGACTTTTTCAGTTCTGGAGTGCTGAATGTGTGCTGGTTATTCAGTTGCTGCGGGAGAAATGGGCCTTTTGTCAAGCAGTGCTTCTATTGTGGGAAGTGTGACTGTGCAGCAGTCGTAAGGACTCGGGGCGCAATCCTAACCTGCAGTTAGGCCTGCACAAGGGACACCGTCCAGTATGTTTGGACCACTCTCGGAGAGGGCAGCACACAGATGTGCACCATCATCCCTGACTCAGAGAGTGGTCCAAACGTGCTTTACGGTGGCCCTTGTGGCAGCCAAACTTTGCTGGCCTAACTGTGCCAGCCTAACTCCAGGTTAGGATTGCACCCTTAAGTAATTAATGGATACTTGGGAGAACCAAGAGACTGGGGAGAACGGAGAGACTTTCATTTCTAGCACTCATGCTTATAAAGGAAGGTTTGGGTATGGCAAACTTTTTCAGCGTAGTCCTCAATGCCAAACAAGTTTATCACCCTTGGATTAGAATTGTGCTCCTTATTTGTTAGCCAAGAAAAAATTGCTCCAGGCAGCCAATGAAAAGTCGCATAACCCTTTCTCCATGCTTTTCCAAAAGAACAGCTAGTTTCCCTGGGCACAGAGCCCAGTTTTTATTTAACTTCTGAGCACGTACTTAATATCTCAGATACCAAGTTAGGATGTCATCCTGGTAAGGAAGCAGGACTGGAAAAGGGAGCCTTGCAAGCCGAGGTCTTTCCTATTAGAGCTGTTCCCTGTCAGGTTCTCTTTTGTTTAATTTCACTCCAACTTTCAGGTATAACTGCTAGCCAGCTTTAAGCAAGTCCCAGCAAAATTGGGAAGGTTTATATTTCATTGCAAGCATACTGCCCCATTAAAAACACTCAGGTTTGTCCCCAAGCTCTCATGGAGAATCTGTGCTCATACCACAAAATCACAAACAAAACCATTGTGATTGTGTTAATCACAAACAAAACCAATTTGAGGTATTTACACTTTCAGCCATGATGTAGTTGAGTGAAATGGCACCTTTCCAAGGAACAGAAAATACAGCATAGGGGTTAACTACACATTACATGCAAAATTGGAGCCTAGAGCCCGAATTGCTGTTTTTTAAAAAGGAAAGCAAGGTTCCAAGAGAGTAGCTGAAAACAGTATAGTGATCCTTTTTTGGCTTTTGTTTTCCACACTCCAAATCCTCACTCCCAAGCAAGTCACCCATCTGAGCCAGAGAATACAGGTTTGTCAGTACAGAATAAACTCTGCAAGGAGAAACGTCACTTGGGAAGGAGGCATTTGAAGCTGAGAAATGGCAGGTGAAGAGAGGCTTTCTCACCCCTTCCGTTACCACTTCTCCACTTTCAGACTGGTCACTACTGAAGTGGCTTTTCAAAAGTAAAACAAAACAGCATCAGAGCTCCGTAGTGGTGGGGGAGCCAGTTCCTCAGGGCACAATCCTGGCTATGCAGCTGCAGTGGACTTTTGAATCCTGGAACCAGATAGGCGAGGCTAATTGAGTGAGGCTTTCCCACCCAATTGTTGGTCTCACTCTTGGCCTCAGCACACAATTAGCTCGACCTTTGCAGCAGTTTCAAGTGGATTTCCGGCAGTCGCTTTGCAGCCAATGGTTATGCGAATCAGCCAAAGCGTCCCTTGCATTTCTGCGCTGTTCCCACTTGAATAGTTGAGCACAAGAACAGCTGGCCCTGCCTCCTCCGAGAAAGCAAATCGAGCATCGGAGCCAGACTTCCAATGTGTGGGTGGTACGCAACCCATCTGCCATTTCGCAAAAAAATAAATCTCTCCTATGAATTTCTGGCCCAGTTACTCAGCCTAACAAAGCTCCCTCCGGGGTGTGTTTGCAGCCAGCACAGCTTTTTGACCTACTGACATATTCAGAGTCTTTCCACACAACAATTACAAAAAGGTTTTTTTTTAAAAAAAAAAAAAATTTAAAGTGCTATAATAGCATTGATTGGACTCTGTACTAGCAGTGCAATATCCTACACGATGGATGGGAACTTAGAGGGAACCCTTGCTGAGGAGCAGGAGGGATAGATGCCTGTGATGCAAGGAAAAGAACTTTGTTTTTTTCTGAACACTATCAGCACCCCAGTGCTAAAGCAAAGAAGGGCACAGCTTAGAAACAAATTGCAATTGGTGATGATGGAAGGATAAACAAATTGGCAGGGCTTTACAGTGGAGCATTGCTTCTTAAAATGGAATTTCATGCATGGAGGTGGAAGAAGGTTGTACTTTTGACCTTCAGTTTAAAAGGCAAACTACATAATAAGGCAAAGCAATTTCCCAGCTCTGCACCCACACTTAACCTGACTCACACGGGGTTAAAATTAGGCAGCAGAGGCTACTGCCATCCTCCCCTTCCTCTGTCCTCCCCCCACTGTGTTCAGCCCACTCCCCAGCCCATGCCCTTGCCCTTACTGCTGCCCAGAGCTGCTTGAGGGAGGCCAAACGAGGGGAGAGGAGGGTGGCCCTATGGGTGGGTGGGCAGGCTCGGGGAGGGGGTTCGGGTCAGGTTTTGGCTGTTAGGCCAGATTTTGCTGGCACAGTTCTGAGCAGCCCCATAGGGCGGGCTGGTGCCTATCCCAGGGCAAGAATCCAAACATCCCCTTGCCCCACAGAGAGCTCCAGTGAGCTCCTACACTGTGCTGTATACAGCACAAGCCTGCCTGTTCCAGTACAGTACAGAATTGGGCTGTGAGAGCGTTAAGATTGAAGAGAAACCTTTATATGGGATGGGAATTCATTCTGTGGGGGGATGAATTTCTCTCTCACACACACACACACACGGCGCAGATCAGGGGGCAGATCAGAAGGGGCAGTGCGGAGGAGGAGGACACTGAGCTAGAGCATTGGAGACCACTCTCCTACCATCTTTTCAGAGGCGGGCCAGGCTGGGCCGGGAGTGCGCCCCATGACAAGGCGACGAAACCGCACCCCCCCGCACATCGCCCCGCCCCCGTGCATCTCCCCACCACGCCTCCCTGCGCCTGGAAGAGCTCCATTTCGGAGCAAGGGAGGGTGGGCAGGCCATAAAGCGCCCAGACTCCGCGCAATGGTGCCCCCCACCGCCCGGCACCCATGTGGCTTACCATCCCTGCACCCCCCTGGATCCGCAACTGCATCTTTTTCTTCTGTTCCATTCCCCTTTTCCTATCCATGGAGCAGGAAGAGAAGCAATGGGGACAGCTGAGTGAAGGTGGGCTCCTTCCATCAATCTGTGACCTTAGGCAACTGCCTCAGACAGCCTCATGATGGGCCACACAGCACTGCCTGCGACAGAAGTTTCACTCAGGAAAAACATGTCAACAATCATCCCCCTATGACTCCTGATTAATAGCTACATATTATTGTGCAATAAAATGATCACCTGGAAAAATCCTCAGGGCACCCAATCCGAGACCATGAGTCAGAATTCCACTTCTGGCCCCCCACCAATGCCAGAGAATGTGTTAACAACTTCCTGAACAATTAAAAAAGTAACATATGCTGAGTGAGCTCTTTTTCCATCTGTCTTTTCGCCAGTGAGGCAGAAATAGGACTGCCAACTGGTTGAATTGTGATTATTTTTAATTAACTGTGCTGCTTTAATTGACTAATTGAACAATTAAGAGATTACAATCTTGGTACTAAATCACAAGTATCACCATCTTTCCCCAGGACTCTCCCATATACCCCAAACC
Organism: Lerista edwardsae; assembly: GCA_029204185.1. Taxonomy (NCBI): domain Eukaryota; kingdom Metazoa; phylum Chordata; class Lepidosauria; order Squamata; family Scincidae; genus Lerista; species Lerista edwardsae. The sequence continues at coordinate 682,560 of JAJKFI010000055.1, forward strand.
TAGGAAGCTCTTTTTTTCCATGATGAAGGAAGAATTCCTCTTATGTCCATTGAGGAGCTCCCACCACATTATACTCTCCAACTGTAGCAGCTCTATTCTCAATATGTGCATCAGATACTGATGTGAAACTCTAATATCGTAACACATATTTTAATTCTAATTCAAAATGTATTCAAGGTAGATTTATTTGACTTGTATGATACTAGTGGCTTCACATGTTGCCAAACAAAGATAATGTTGTCCCAGCAAATTCTCCCACGGTGGAAAGATGTAATGTAGTGGGGAAGCCTCTAAACCAAAGTCCTGAAAACAAGTGATTCTTGCCTCCCATAAATGTGACTTTTGCACTTCCTTCTATGCAAGGAAGGCTATGTGGCCATGCAAATGTCATGAGCATCTTATGCTTGCAACAGGAACAAGAGGTTCCATAAGGTTCACTATGCAAGTTGAACTGCTTTGTCCATCAAAACTGCTGTGAAAGATCGAAGGCAAAAGGAGAAGGGGGCAGCAGAGGATGAGATGGTTAGATAGGGTCACCAAAGCAGTGCCCATGAATTTGGGCGAACTCCATTAGCTAGTGGAGGACTGAGAGGCCTGGCGTGCTGTGGTCTATGGGGTCGCGAAGACACAACTTAGTGACTGAACAACAACAGTCCATCAAAAACAACGCTCAATCCTAACAGGCTTTCCAGCTCTGTGGTAAGGGAACAAACATTCCCTTACCTTGAGGAGGCCTCTTGTGACTACTTCTCCACTGCAGAATGCAGAACCTGCCCCATTGGTACAGCTATATCAGGGCTGGAAAGTTGGTTAGGACTGAGCCCTCAGTTAAGAGGCTGTGCATTCAGATTCTGTCATGTTGAAGAGCACACCTCCTACAATTTAGAACACACCCAGCAACACAGTTCTGGCACACATAACCCAACCACAACAAGGCTATCCTCTGACCACAAGGCTAGCCCTGCCCCCTTTCACAATGTGAAGATAGAGATAGAGGAGATAGAGAAGACGGAGATAGAGCTGCAGATGGCTAGTAAAATGTTGGAAGCAATTTTATCAGGTGCAGTGGAGCACTGGGAAGAAAGAGGTCACCACTGATGCCCTTTCCAGTGGATACTGCAAATCACTGGGAGAGGCACGAGGATGCTAAATCAATTCCATGCAGGCACATGGCGGCTGTATAGTTTGTAATTCCCAGCATGAACCACCAGTATTATGGCCATCACTTGCACTGTAAGCTGCTAGCCCGTCAGTAGATACGTGTCTGCACATCACTGATAAAGGAAGCCCCTACACCTCTGCCACCACCCCGTGGACGGCTGAAGGTCTTCTGGCACCTGAGGCAGCATGCCAAATGCTGCTCCCCCCTAACCGGCAATGCCATTCTTTCCTGAATTGGAAAAGTTAGATGGGGATGGAGAGGAAGCGGGAAGGAGAGGAGAGTTTGGGGGTGCTCTCTCCCATTGTTATATCCTTCTCCATACCTTTTCCAATCCAGGAACTGCGAGAAGGAGCAGCAGGGGAGCCAAGTGGGTAAAAGAGAATGCCCCAGCCTGTCTGCTGCTTGCTTCAATTGGCCCAATGGATGGATGGCCCTGTATGACACCCACTAGTAAGGGCATCAAGTATGTTGCCCCCACTGTCTCCAGTGGACAGGGGCAGCATCTTACTTTCCAGTGCGCCAGCTTACCAGTTGCCACCAATGGGGATAAAGCAGCAGGAATGGACCTTTGGCCAGAAGCAGCCAGGCAGCCCCGTCCACCAGTGTAAACTGCCTTATGGCAATAGCAAAAGGTGCACAGAGTCGCAGTTGCCAGTGTGTCGGCAGGGAGGCTTGGAAGGGGAAGGACCAGTGAAGGCCTGCCAATCCGCCGATCCAGGTAAAACGGCGGATGGGATGGATTGGGTCCACAAAGGGGGTGGGCGTGGTGGAAGTGGGAGCTGATAAATTCTAAACCCTGGGCCTGATCCACTTTCAATGCTGACACAGGTTGGAGTTGACCCTTTGGGCAGGCAGGAGGGATGGGGATAAATAATTCCAAGTAGGTCTGCTGAGGCCACCACCACCACCACCACCCCCCTGTGGGATTCAGTAGATGCTGCATTAGCACCTTGCATCGCTGTGGGGAGGGATGGTGGGTAGAGCTGGGCCATTGGATGCAGCACCACAGAGAGAAGACCAACAACCTCACAGCTGATTCTGACTTGGACCATTCTGGGAGAAAAACCACACTATTTGGCAGCTGCAATTTTGATGTAGAAGTTACGTCACAATATAAAGTATTTACAAGAAGGGTTAGGAAAATATATTTTTCAAGTTGTTTTTATTTCTGTGTATGTGTTAACTATTTGTAATTTTTTTGAACAATACAAGCTTAGAAGAAAGTACCCCCCTATATTTCTTGCCCCCTTTTCTAAATACTAGGATTACATATAATGTTGGAAAGATACAAGTAGCCCTATAGGGCAGGCTGGGGGTACTCGGGGTATGAGGAAAAATATCCCCTTACCCCGAGGAGACCTCCAGCTGGCTCCCAACAAAGACTGGATACAGCACAGGCCATGCAGTCCAGATGCACCTGGACTAGCCAGGATTGGGCTGCCCAATTAGACCCCAATTAAACCTTTCCCTACCCCAGTGGTTCCCAAACTGTGGGTCAGGACCCACCAATGGGTCACAAGCCAATTTCAGGTGGGTCACGAAGCACCTAAAGCAGCCATACTGAAAATATGGGAAGATGGGATGCTAGAAAGGGGGAGGGCTGTGTGGTTGTTTCGGTTGTGTCAAGGTTGCAAATAGTTTTTTTTTTTCCCTCTTTCTGATTCACTTTGCTATTGGAAAATGGCTAAGAAATAACCCAACTGATTGCTCCACTCTCAGGCAAGCAGCAGGCTCTGGCATCACAATGAGGGCACTTCCAGCCACAACATCACTTCCAGTGGGTCCCAGACAGATTGTCATTCTGAACAGTGGGTCCCAGTGCTAAAACGTTTGAGAACCACTGCCCTACACTGTTTATGCACGGTCTTTCTTTTTTCTATGATGAATTATTCTTTAATTATCAGGCAAATGACCCTCATTGCAAGAGATGCCATAAAGTTGCAGGTCCCCAATTTTGCAGGTCCCTACATTGCTACACCTATAAAGTTCCTGCCAGGGACCCTAGAATGCTCCTTCCTCTCCATCCCCTGAAAATCTTAAACACAAACCAGAACTATTTTCCTTATTTATCTTTGACCCATCCCCCCCTCCATTCTGCCTCCATTCACTGGGCTGCCTTCTCACCCCCACAGCCATCAGTCCAGGAAGGCTCCTCTTTGTGCCATCCTACAGAAAGATGAATGAATGGAGAAGACCGGGGATTGCATAGCCTAGCAAGAACTGAGGGCTGCCTGCTTCTCAGTTTCAAGCTTTTCTATACAAAACTCACTTCTGCCACTGGACAACTGCACATGGATTATACCTGGCAATTGCACATGCTCAGAATTCATGAATGACCAAAGCAAAAGCTTGTGTGACACAGCATTGCTTTCTGTTACTACATTGTTTTTATTCTGGTTTTTCTGGGGGGGGGGGGCCGGGGGGTAAGCCGCCCTGAGTCCCAATGTGAAGGGCGGTATACAAAAGTCTCAGCTAAATAAGTAATAAATATTAGTTTTATGCAGTTTCTGATACAGGAGTAACTTCTATACAGGGAATCCATGCACATGAAATGGTCCACGTTAAGACAGACAATCCCTGATTTAATCACAGATCCATATTTAATCTACAACCGAGCAGTAAAGGATTCATCACAACAATAACTGATTCCATTTCATTTCTAATCAGGAAGCTAGACACCCGTATATTAACAACATGAAAGATAACAAATGTGGTTCTGTGCATCTTCCATAGCCCCCCTGCTTTGGAATCAAAATCCACCTAGGCTCCCTTACCTGCTGGGCTGGGTCCCTGATCCAGAGCAATGGCTTTCAGAAGGGAAAAAAAACCAGTGGAAGGAAGCTATGCCGGGCTTCTTTCAGCGTTCCAATATCCAAATTGCTGCTGCCAGATTTTTCATTGAGTTCACCCTTCCAACCCCCTTGGCTGCTTCCTTCTTCCAGGCACTGTCTTGCTCTGGCTGTGCCCAAGAACTGTGCTACTTGTTTTGACTTGAGTCAGAGGGGAGGGGCAGGTGAGCAATACCTCCTCAGCCCCAGCAGAGTCAGCACAGCCAAATCCTTCCAGGCAGGGAAGGACAAGCTCACACATGGCATCAAAGGAGGAGGGACTAGAGAAAAAAGCCTCTTGCAAAAGACAGCCAGTAACTGATCCTCAGCAAACAGACGGAGCAGACAGATTTTTGCTGTCGGGCGATCCAAGGCAACGCACACGCATTGCATGCTAACAATGAATGTGGGTATTTGTGGCACTTGTAACTTAGTGCATGAAAGCAATGCAAACTTTGAGTTCTGCCTTGACTAATAGTGAGACTTCATTACTACTTAGACATCAAACACTGCTCCTCACTGCGGCTGCAAGTGAGGCGAAAATTAGCTTTAAGAAAAAGTGATCTGCAGAAGTGGAGCTTATCCCAATGAAAATTGCCTGTTCCTGTTACCATTGTAACTGCTTCCACTTCCCCACAAAGCATTTGTCCCCATGGAGTTCCAGACAGGTTACACTCACAAATACGTATGGGGAACACCAATGGAGTAGGGGAAGTGGCCTGTCAAAATGTGAAAGGAGTGAGCACGGAAAGAGTTAAGCATACAGCTTGAAATCCATGAGGCTTCCTGGGTATCTTTGGGCCAGTCACTTTCTCTCAGCCTAACCTACCTCATAAGATTGTGAGGACAAAAGGGGAGAAAGAGTCACGTACACCCGCTTGAGCTCCTTAGGATGGCATAAAAATATGAAGAATACACACATACCTCTCCCCAGCCTTCGGTTTCCATCTTTTGAATTGCCTTCTCCCAAAGCGGCTTTTCCCAACAGAAGTGGCTATTGGGATTTTGCCATGTGCATTTGCATATAATGCCCAATTCCACCCAGACAGCATTTGCATCAATGATGGATGGTTTAAATCATCCCTTTTCTCAACAAAATACGTTGGAGGAAGGGCGTCATCCCTTCTCAATTACCATTTCTGTGTACATAGTTGAGAAAAACAGCAACTGAATAGAGGCAGCCCCAGCACACAACATGATTTTTTTTGGGGGGGGGGGGGTTTCCAGGCTTTGCCACAGTGGGTCCCTTCTTCTCCAGTCCAAGTTTCTTCTTGCAAATAGTACTAGATAGTAGCAATGTAACCAGCAAGGTAAATGGTTTACAATCCCTCTTCCGAGACTTCTACGTAATGGAAAAGTCACAAACAGGGATGGAGTACCAAGTAGTATACACAGTTGGGGGAGTGAGAAAAAGCAGAATTGCCATTTCCTGGATTAAAATGATTGGACTGGGATTGTTCGTCTAATATTGCAGACTGAAGGGTGTGGAGGCCAAGCCAAACATCCTCAAAGTCAGGAGCCTTTAATCCCATCCCCGCCACAAACACTGTGTGGCAGGACTAGGTTGATGTATGTGCCTTCTGTTTTCTGAGCTCTTTAGCCTTGTTCATCACAATGACTCAGAGCAACATTGTCTATGTCTATAGGATATGCAAGAACCAACCTAGAATGGAGCACCATCAAAGTCCTGCGTTGGTTGCCAGATACTGGGGCAATGTAAGGCGTGACAGCTGTTGTCAGACATAGTCAAGCTGTTCAAAACATGTTGGCCTTTACATGTGTCACAAGGCTTACCAGGCTGGAAGAAGGCCTCTAAGATGGTGCCACTACCCTAGAGCAGGCACTATAGCACCATCTTGGAGGCACCATCCCTGCCACCACCACCTCCACCACCAGCAGAACAATCACTCAAGGGCCAGAAGTATACCTCCTCGTATTCTTTTTGGCACCAGGTGAACACATATTTATTTGCTCAGGCCTGTTTAGAGGTGTTTAGTTTTCTGATGGAATTTTCTAGCTGTTGTAATTGTTTAGATCAGTGTTTCCCAAACTGCGGGTTGGGACCCTCCAGTGGGTCATAAGCCAATTTTTCGTAGGTTGCAAAATATTTCTGAAATATATTTAAAAAAAAAACTTTGCAAACACCCTTGCCTGGTTTGCAGAAGAAAATTGAAGCAGCAGCCAGTCCAGATGGAAGAGACCGCTCTCATGGCTGGAATGCTAACCTGTGGTATGATTTATTCTTTATACCCTAAGAAGAGCCCCTCTGGATCAAGCCAAAGGCCCATCTAGTCCAGCTTTCTGTATCTCACAGTGGCCCACCAGATGCCTCAGGGAGAACACAAGACAACAAGATGCTTGCATCCTGTTGCCACACTCTTGCGACCAGCATTCTGAGGTATAGTAGCCTACATCTAAGATCTCACATTTTCTGATTTTCTCTAATAATTGGCATGCTGAAAATTATGTGTCGTAGATTATTTTTTGGTCTAGTAAAGCTACGCGGGTCACGATAGATTTGTTGTTTTAAAAAGTGGGTCCCGGCCCTAAAAGGTTTGGGAAGCACTGGTTTAGACGTTTTTGTTTTTATTCATATAATGTTGTTCTATTGTACCGTCTGAGGGCCATCTAGCCAATGGTGGCATAAATAAGTGAGAATATATCTGCATGAAGTCCCTTTTTATAGGAACTCTTTCTCATGCACCCAAACGCCACCATCTCCTCCACAAAAGCAACTGACATCTGTGCTGGTAAAGAACCAGAAAATCAGGTACAAGTCCAACGTGGATTGCAGCTGGGGTGCATTAATTGCACTTCTGTTTGGGCAGCAAATATGCCATAGCTAATTACAGCTGCAAAGAGAAACACATTCGCTTTCTTTTTCATGCATTCCTCTAGGACTGGGGAGATTAACAGCGCAAACCTACCTGCCCTCTTGCGTTGACCATCATCGCATTGATGCAAGAGGCGGAATGCCGGCACAGTGGCACCGAACACCACCCCCGTGTCGGCGCTCCTGTTCTCAGCGCTCCCAACAGTGCCGACAGCGAACCTCTACTGCGTCTGCCGAAGGCGGCTGGTGCAGGGGAAGTTCCGTGTCAAACCGGCACCGGGATTGAGCGAGGGAGGGAGAGGGAGGGTGGGACGTAGGTGGGACATAGGCGGGCTTGGGAGGTGGCCATACGGCCACATCCTAAGCCCGTTCCAGAGGCTGCGCAGCCCCAATTCGGGCTGTGCGGTCTCCTCGGATCTCCGCCCACTCTTTAGTGGACGCAGATCCGAGGAGCACATAAGGGAGGCTGGAGCCTACCCTACGGTAAGGGAGCACATGCTCCCTTGCCGCGGGAGGCTCCAGCCTCCTCCCACCCAGCAATGGATATGGCGCTGGCCGGCCGGCCTTGCCATTCTGGCGCTGGGTAGGATTGCGCCCTCAGTTAAAAAGACTGCCACCCCACTGGTTCCCATTGGATTCCTTACTATCTCTTTCTCTCCACATAGAAGCTGGCTGCAGCCTTAGCTAAAATTGAGAATCTGAAGACTGGGCAATTGCCCAATTAAGGCGCACTGGCTCTGTCCTGGTTCAGTTCCAAGACACCTGCTCCAGTAGTGTCAGGCTGCTAGAATAGGGCCTAGAAAATCAATTATTTCCTGTATGGCACAGAACCACTCCTCCTTGTGCAGCTGTTTCCTCATTCTTTTTCCATCAAGCATCAGAAACACAAGCTGGCACAGATATCCCTCCCTGCACTTTGCAAACAAGTAGATACCATAGTTAGGGCTGCTTGTTTTCTGAACTTTAACCACAGTTACACATGCTCCAGTCACGTCCAGCTAGACTGCTGCTGCCATCCACTCGGCATGTCACAGCTTCTGAAGAGTGTCTGGAAACTTCAGCTGGGGCACAATGAGGCAGGGCGGCTGGTGGAGGGAGGACAGATTTGATTATCTGACACCAATATCATGTCAAGAGTCCCGGCTCCTCCTTTGTTCCTGGGCACAATTCAAAGTGCAAGTTCTTGCCTTCAAAGCCCTAAATAGTTGGGGATGAGAATCCCTGAAGAACTGTCTTCTCTTACCTGAGCCTATCCAGATGATGCAGTCACCAGGAGGCACCTGTTGCACATCTTTACACCTAGTGAAATGTGGAGACCACAGAAGTGGGATTGAGAGCGCAATCCTAACCTGGAGTTAAACCAGCAAAGTTTGGCTGGCACAAGGGCCACTGTACTGTACAGTAAAACACATTTGGACCACGCTTGGAGTCAGGGAGGATGGCGCACATCTGTGTGTTGGCCACTTTGACTCGAGAGTGGTCCAAACATGCTTTACCAACCAACCAACAGTATTTATGTACCACTTTTCAACACAAATTGGTTTACAGGCAAATAATAAAGTTAAATGGCTCCCTGGCCCAAAAGGGCTCACAATCTTTTTTTTTTTTTTAAACCAACATGGTGGCCCTTGTGCCAGTCAAACTTTGCTAGCCTAACTGTGCCAGCCTAACTCCAGGTTAGGACTGCGCCTTGATTCTTCTCAATGGCTGTGCCAACCTGATGGGATTCACTCCCCAGGAGAACAGCTGTGGACTTGGCCCATTCTCCGCCCTGGGCCAGGACTGCAGACTGCTGCCCTCCCCAAGCAACTTCCGCCTCCCTGACCTGGTAGAGAGCCTCCCGTGACACACCACTGGCCTCCAGAAGCGTTCTAACACCACCAGAGGGCCATGAAGCAATACTTCTGGAAAACCGGAAGTATTGCTTAATGGCCCCATCAGAGGCGTTAAAATGCTTCCGGAGGCCAGCAGGGCATTGCACGCGGCCTCCCCAGCCCTCAAGAGTGCCCTGGAGGGCATATGGCAGCAGAGGCAGCGGGCGCTGCACCCCCAGGCTCCACTAGTATGATGCTTGGGGCATTTCCCCCCCCCCGCAAAGACAATGGTAGGACCGCCACTGCAGGAGACCCACCTCATTGGGTACATTAAAAGCAATCCTACCTCAGTGCACACTTTACAATATCACTGTCTGTGATATTTCTGCAGCCTGTTCAGTTTGTGCGCTGTTGCTGTTTGAATATTGTGATGTCGTGCTTCTGCATTTATTTATAATTAACATCACGGCCCAATTCTCAACTAGTGAACCAAAGCCGGAACTAGCGTTCTGATGGCGGAACATACTTTATGGCCATCACAAACTGCCGGCAGCTTGGGCTATAAAAAGCACTGATGCAGGCCATTGGATAAAATATGGAACTTGGAGCCTAGAAAACTTCTATTTCAAACTTCTGCCCATCTGTGAACTCACTGGATGTCCTTTAGCGAATGCCCACTTTCAGATCCAACTTCCTATCTTTGAAACAGGAATAACCTGCCTCATGAAATAGGGATTGCAAAAGCCTTTCCATTTAGATACCATATACATTAATGTATGTAATTTATTTTAATTGTTATTATCACTCATCAAAAGTGATAATACTTGGTCCACCCTACTTGGTCCACCCTGGGCACATAATTTCCACTTCAAGCAAGCACCCACATCAGATATGCGCCACACCACAAAATCTCAACTCTGAAAACCTTATTCTCTCTCGAGGTACTTTGCTCTGTTACGTGCAGCTGAAGAAAAGCTGAAATTTATTCAGATGAACAAACCCTCAAGGCTTGTTCACCACAGATGAATGACAAATCATGAATGACATGACTGAGACGTACAAAATTATGCATGGGAGGGATAAAGTGGATAGAGGGAGGTTCTTTTCCCTCTCTCACAATACCAGAACCAGGGGACATCCACTAAAATCAGGAAAGTGAGAACAGATAAAAGGAAATACTTTTTTAGCCAGCAGGTAATTAATATGTGGAACTCCTTGCCACAGGAGGTGGTGATGGCATCCAGCCTAGGTGCCTTTAAAAGGGAACTAGACAGAGATCTGGAAAAAGGAAGACCATCATAGGCTACAAATCATGATGGGCAGCACAAACTCCATACTACCTCAGAATGCCAGATGCAGATGTATGAAATAGACTCTGAATTCCAGTTGTGTTGATGCAAGGTTAAGGTTTATTGAAGCCATTTTGCAAAAAGGCTGATGAAGCTTCCAGAAACATGCTCTTAATAACCAGCAAGCAGGAAGTCCAAGCTTTTCAATACAGCGTTTAGCATTTTATATCTCCTTAAATGTACCACCTCTTCCACTCCTACTTTGCTCTAATTGATTGAGGCTTTGATCAATCCAAAACATTTACTCTTAAACATGTTCTCATACAGCTCATGACCATGCAAATCAGATTATAATGAGCTGGAGGTGTGTTAGATAATAAACATGACCTTATCACGGCTGTGCAATGGTACTTTTCTATTTTCTGCCAGGAGCTAGTGCTAACTGTTGCATTTGCTATCCTGTTGTGTCTTTTGATTTTTGCTTATGGTTGCCAAAATTCAGTTTATCAGCACCTGTGTACTAACTGTTCAGCTTTCCTAGCATCTCTTATCTGCTAGCGACACTTTTCATAAGCTTCCATTGTTCTGATTCGGAGCAGACTGCCACCAGCTAAAAGTATCTAGCTTGCAATTCTAGCTTACAGTTAAGCTTTTGAAATATATCTAACTATTATAAGCTTTTATTCTTAACTTTTAGGTTTTTGTGCTTTTAAACGTGATTCAATAACCTGTAACACGCTACAATTTAAAAGAGCCTTGGGATTAGTTTAAATAGTTATTAAAAAAAAAAAAAAACTATAACTCAGGATAGGGCTATTTACTATTCTTGTCCCTTTAAGATTTACAAGGTTTTGCCTTACTATAGAACTACTTTTATTATAATATAAAATTGTATATTTTATATTATAATATAAAAGCTGTGCTGTGCACAGCAAAGCTGTGCTGGAAATGATTTTAAGAAACCTATATACTATATTTTAACATGGAGAAAAGTTTAAAAGTTTATCAGCTATTTAAAGTTTAAAAGCTATTGCACCAGTAGTCTTAGTGTGCAGCTAATTTTCTATTTTTCTAAACAATAGTGTATGCTATGCTTATCAGTCTAAGTTATTTTGGTTAAAACATCCTCGGCTTGTCACAATAACGTTGCAAGCTTGAACTGCTTTTCTAGCCGTTTGATAGGGGTCCCTCTGTTCTTTTAATAGCTTTAAACTAAAGCCTGATGTTTAACATTTAACAATAATATATTTCATTAGTAGTTACCTATAGCCATTTGTTAAAACTAATATAAAACTATTCTGTATGTTAACAAGCTTTTTATTTAAGTGTTATGCATTTCTTATACATGCAGAGTCAGGCGTTTAATCCTTATGAGGCCTTTGCCTTTTTGAAAGCATGAGCGTTTCATGCTGTACTAGGAAGTGACCTTGAATCAAGCAGCTGACATTAATTCAGTGGATTTTTTTGCAGTTTGTCTGAGCTGTCTGCATAGAGAGGCCTTTCTATGTCCCCCAATATTGAATCATAGATTCAAAACTGGAGCCTTGTATTTTAAAGCTAATGAATACTATTTCATTAATCATTAGTATTAACATAAAACAAACATTACATAAAACATTACATAAACATTACATAAAAACATTAACATAAAACATAGTAAAACAGGGACATGGTGGCGCAGCGGGTTAATTCGCTGTTGCTGGGCTTTCCAACCGGAAGGTTGGGAGTTCAAGACTGCGCGACGGAGTGAGCTCCCATTGCTTGTCCCAGCTCCTGCCAACCTAGCAGTTCGAAAGCACCTAAATACAAGTAGATAAATAGGGACCACTTCGGTGGGAAGGTAATGGCGTTCCATGCGCTATGGCATAGAGTCATGCCGGCCACATGAACACGGAAGCTTGTCCTTGGACAAAACGCTGGCTCTACAGGCTTTGAAACGGAGATGAGCACCGCCCCCTACAGTCAGTAACGACTAGACCATTCGGTCGTGGGGAAACCTTTACCTTTAGTATTAACATAAACTGTAATAATATAATCCATCCCTCACACAGAGGAGTGGCAACGAAATGCAGACATCTTGTTGTCTTATGTGCTCCCTGAGGCATATGGTGGGCCACTGTTATGTGAAATACAGGAAGCTGGACTAGATGGGCCTTTGGCCTGATCCAGTGCGGCTTTTCTTAGATTCTAAAGCACATTGTATGGGGTAATTTTCCCTTCAACACTGATCAGCCGCATATGTTATTGTCCACCAAGCAGGGCCATCAGAAAAGATTTGTTAAAGGCCGTTGGCTTTTTCAGTATTTTATCATTATGAAGCATGAACATCTTACTTATAAAATCAAGACAGTAAGCCCTGCCAATATGAAATCTGGCATAGAGAATGTATCTCACGAGGGAAGATGGGGGGGGGGGTCATTGCTCAGATGAGCTCATGCTGTTCCAGCCATATTTCAGAAATATTTAACAAAGAAGAACAAATTGCCTTGTAAGTGTGGAAGTGATCCCTCTGCCAACTAGCCACCTTGGGTGTCCCTCGGAGAGAAAAGTGAAACATAAATATAGGAAATAATGAACAACAACAAGTGGCTATACTAGTGCGATGATCACACAGAACATGCCAGATTCTCGGGGAACAAAACTGACAGCAGCGAAAGGTTCACCAGCCTGGATTCTGTGAGTAGGAGGCAGAGGGTGAACAGGAACGCACTGCCAAGCATTGCCCTTATACCAGCCAACTATTAACCGTGCCCTGGCGCTCTCGCTCTCTCGCTCTCCAGGGGCAAACACTGTAAATGAAAGATCTGGAACATCAAGTGCCCAGCAGATGAAAAAAAAAAATGGAAAAAGCTTGAGACAGGGCTAACAAATGAAATTGTCTCATTCCTCCTATATCTGGCTAACCAGCACTTAAGAGAAGGGCAAGTGGGAGTCACAAAGATTGGAACCTGATTGCCAAGGGGGCAACCAGCCAGACAAAGTTTTAGCTTCGAGCTTCTAGTGAAAACAATATTGCATAGTAATGATCCATAAATTCCCTAACGTTCATGGATGCTGTAATCATATGATCTTGTTTCCTTACCCTGGGGGTATACGTGCATGCAGGGTCACAGTTTTACAGAACATCAAATTTTTCTCCAGTTCATACATTAGAAATAGGTGCCTATTTCTGAAGACAGAGGCATTTGACTCTTTCATAGAATCAACTACAGTCACCCATTCCCATTCTGTTTGGAGCCAGTGACTGATAGATGACTTATGTCAGTTTTCCCAACATCCAGACAGTATTTTAAGCTCTCTTAGGTCACCCACATGCAGACAGTAGGTGGAAGGATAAAGGCCCAGAATTTGCCTGTGGCTAGAATAATCACCTTTTTGTCAGATGTCATTTGAATGTATAGTCGTGCTCAGAAATGTGTTATTTCCCGGATATAAAGCAGTATGTGTAGACTGACACTGCTAAATGTTACATTACACTTCCACATATTTTTCAATTCAGAGCACAATCCTGTTTCCTGAGCCAGCACAGCCATCCCTGCACCACCTCGAGTGTTACAAGCATGCTGCATGGCAGGTCTACGACAACTCATGTGCTGGCCTGTCTGAAAGGTATGTGCCGGCATGCCAGCCCTGCATCTGAACCCTGCATTGGCCAGGGCAGGTAAGAGATTGTCAGGCGGCACAGAAGCTGAGAGAGGGTGACAAGAAGGCGATGGAAAAGTGGTTTGGAGGTGGTAAGAGGGCATTTTTGGGTGGGGGAGGCAGAACAGAGGCAGATCTGGCCCAGAGGGGTCAGGATCAGCTGCAGTATTGCATGCCATATCCTAACCCCCTTCCCGGTTATCCCACAGAGTGGCTGGGGCCTTACAATACTTACTTAGGGTAAGGGGATATATTTCCCCTTACCCTAAGGAGACCTCTAGCCTGCTCCTAAGCTGCACTGGCCGTGTGGTCTGACTGTGGCCCAAACAAGTATATTTGCTGGGGAAGCAGAGAAGAAAACCTTGACCTATACTACAACTGTTTTTATCCTGGCACAAGGTTATCATTATTAATTTTAATCATGCTGCGGGGAGAAGCATGAGGCACTGGGGCGTGTAAGGATCCAACACATATTCAGACAACAAAAAGAACTCTCTGCAACTCGGAAGCTTGAACTTCTCACAAGGTGGGACCAATTAAAAACTGTAATAATCGTTTGAACCATTTTGGACCCTTTGTGTCTGTTTTGGCGAATGACACAGCAACTGCTCCTGCTGTGCTCTAATAAGCAGAGAGCAGAAGCAACAGCCATTCCTAGATACTGATCTTTTGCTTCATATTTGCTCTTATCCCAATTAAAAATATTAACTGAACTAAGTAAAGGGACAAATATTTTCAGGGGCTGATAGCTTGCTTTCCTGAAATTTTGTGTTTCGTGATGCCTGGAAAAAGGCAGACCATACAGGCAAAGTGATGGGGGAGGGAGACATTTCACCTTGTCAAAATATTTGCTGGTAATGCAGGTGCTATAGGCAAATGAACCCTGCCAGGAAAAGGAGGCAAGAAGATAGGACCTCTGCCTCCAACCATTGTTACGCTTATCCAGGCCTGACGTTTCCCACTTCCCATGGATTTCAAGGTGCATTAAGGAACAATGCCTGGAATCTAACCACCTACTGACCAAACAAAATCAGGGCCTCCTGAACATGATTTAGATAACATTTAAGCTCTGATTTGTAACAATGACATAACAAACAAGCAAGAAATCTTCCTTTTATGTTACTGGTAACCATGCATACAGGGGTGCTAAGTACAAGGTACCAAATCATGCAATACTGTATACCAGTGGTTCTCAAATTTTTTAGCACTGGGACCAGTGGTGGGATTCAAATAAATTAACAACCGGTTCTATGTCCTTCAGGGTGGCCTTCAGGGCAGCCGCTGCCTTTCTTCCCTCTCCCAACCTAAAATTAGCAACCGGTTCTGCAGAATAGGTGAGAACTGGCTGAATCCCACCACTGACTGGGACCCACTTTTTAGAATGACGGTCTGTCCAGGATCCACCAGAAGTGGTCATGACCGGAAGTCATTGTGATGCCAGAGCCAGCTGCTTTCCTGAGAATGCAACAATGGGTTAGGTCAGTGGTTCCCAAACTGTGAGTTGGAACCCACTAGGTAGGTCACAAGCCAGTTTCAGGTGGGTCACAAAGCACCTAGGAAAGCCATACAGAAAATTTTTGCGTGTGTTTTTGCATGTGTCAAGGTTGTAAATGGGCTCTTTTCTTCTGATTTACTTTTCTATTGGAAAATGGCTGAGAAATAACCCAACTTACTGCTGCATTATCAGGAAAGCAGCAGGCTCTAGTGTCACAATGATGGCACTTCCAGCCATGACATCACTTTTGGTGAGTCCCGGACAGATTGTCATTCTAAAAAGTGGGTTCTAAAACGTTTGAGAACCGCTGACTTAGGTTCAGCCATCTGAACCACTGAGGTAGGTTCAGTTCAGTCAGGTTTGAGAGTTAGGTTATTTCTCAGCCATTTTCCAATAGCAAAGTGAATCAGAAAGGGGAAAAAATGCTATTTACAAACTGGATACAAGCAAAATAACCACACAGCCCTCCCCCTTTCCAGTGCTCCATCTTGCCATACTTCCAATGATAGCTGCACTAAGTACTATGTGACCCACCTGAAATTGGCTTGCGACCTACCTAGTGGGTCCTAATATAACCCACAGCTTGAGAAACACTGCTGTGCAATATATTTCCCCAATGATGATATTTTTACTGGAGTCACTAGAGGGCGCTGGTATGCTGTATCTTCCACCCATAAGAAAGAAGGAAATCCAGATCATTAAGTGCTTCTTATTCAAGACTACACGATGGAGTGAGCTGCTTGTCCCAGCTCCTGCCAACCTAGCAGTTCAAAAGCACCTAAATGAAAGTAGTTAAATAGGGACCACTTCAGTGGGAAGGGAACGGCGTTCCGTGAGCTACGGCATATAGTCATGCCGGCCACATGACCACGGAAGCTTGTCCTCAGACAAAACGCCGGCTCTACAGGCTTTGAAACGGAGGCTTTTACACATAAATAATAATAATAAAGGCTTTTACACATAAATAATAATAATAAAGTTAAATGGCTCCCTGTCCCAAAAGGGCTCACAATCTAAAAAAAAAATGCAGAACACCACCAGCAACAGCCACTAGAAAAGACACTGTGCAGGGGTGAAGAGGGACAATTACTCTCCCCCTGCTAAATCTAAGAGGAACACTACTGGAAAAAGTGCCTCTTGCCCACTTAGCAGCACTATAGGTGTGTATGGTTGTCTTACTATTTATTAACTTAAAAACATTTATATCACAACAACATTTCATCCAGAGGTCAGCTCAAAACACCCAGGCTGGCTCACAACAAAATGAAAAACAAAAAAATCAGTAATACACAAATAATTAAGGCAAAAATCAGAGAATAGCAGAAGCAATGCAGAAATCTAATTGTCAGGGTGAAGAACAAAACCCCAAATAGATATCAATGAATAATAAAAAAAAAAAGCTACGTGAGTGGGTTTTCTGCCACCATCTCAGACAAAGAGGACCTTTGCAATGGCAAAGGAGTTCCACATATTGGGTGTCACAAGTGTTGCAGTTTCACACCACACACTCCAGAACTGGTGGAAACTGGC
>JAJKFI010000055.1:704152-750926 GCA_029204185.1 Lerista edwardsae
TCCACAAGCCCCCAACTCTGCTAGAAACGCTCAAAATAGACAACAACAAGAACATAAGAAAAGCCTTGCTGGGTCAGGCCAGTGTGTGTCACCACAAAGAAGGCCCTCTCCTGGGCCACTGCCAGCCAAATGTCCAACCAGTGGCAGAACCCACAGGAGGTTTGTAACAGGGAGGTCATCCAGGTATCTTGGTCCTAAACTGTTTAGGGTTTTTAAGGTAATGACCAGCACTTCAAATTGTCATTACAAACCAGAAACCAGTGAAGCTAGCATAATAGCAAAATGACACAGTCAAACCACATGCACCAGGCAAAATTCACAAAGCCATGTAAATTCCAGCTAGGACATCACTTCCAGGTTAATGACATCACTTCCAGTAGATTCCAACACAGGTGCCATTCTAAAAAGTGGGCCCCCATCTAAAAAGTTTGAGAACCACTGCTTTAGAGCAATAGGTCCTAGCCAGCCCACCTGCTAGTAGTGGCAGATGCCAACGAACTGGACATCCAAGCCCACCTGACCTTGTTAGGAGACAGGTAGAGATAACCAGGAGGTAATAAACCACCCAATTTGAACTGGATTAACCTATGATATAACCTACCTTGGGAGTTTTTAAGGTTACACACAAGGATGCTTAGGTGTGTTGCCCCAATTCAACCCTGAAAGCAGCTGCTGCTTTGAAAAAGGCACATCCACTCACTGTGTGATCGTATGTGTAAATCAAGAGGTATTGGATCTAGCATGCAAATAATGGGTGTTTGTTTGAAGCTCTCCCCCACCCCCAGTGTTTTATTTGGTGTGAGTGGGTGTGAGGATAGTACTTTTGGAGTGTACTGTGAGGATAGTACGAAAGGGGTAGTATTTCCATTTTTATTTCTATTTTTGTGCATTATAGATAATCCCTTGAGAAAGAATGGTTCAAAGCACTTCAGACAGCTGTGCTTTCTGGACAATGTTTTTGGACAGCCATAAGGCTGTGGTGTCGGGTAAAGGTAAAGGTTTCCCCATGACCGAATGGTCTAGCTGTGACTGACTGTAGGGGGCGGTGCTCATCTCCGTTTCTAAGCCAAAGAGCCCTGTTTGTCCAAGGACAAGTTTCCATGTGGCCAGCACGACTATACGCCAAGGTGCACGGAACACTGTTACCTTCCCACTGGTCCCTATTTATTTACTGGCATTTTTACGTGCTTTCCAACCACTAGGTTGTCAGGAGTTGGGACAAGCGACGGGAGCTCACTCTGTCGCATGGTCTCGAACTGCCAAGTCAGCAAGCACCAGTCAGCAAGCTCAGCAGCAGCGGTTTAACCCGCAGCGCCACCACAGCCCTTGGTTATGTACTGTTGCTTTAATACTGATGAAAGAACCTTGGAGACCTGAACGGACTGCTGTGCAGGACTGTTGACAGATCTGGAACTCTGCAAGGGTAATTATATTGTGCTTTAACTTTCACTGAATCAAGTTACCTTGTAGCAGCTACAACCGTATAAGGCTCACCTTGATCCAGATGTGCAGCACACCGAAAAAGAGCGCAGAAATGGCTGCTGGATCTCTGATCTACCAGGTTGCCTGTCACATTTCTCTTGTCAACATGGGCACCTGCGTACCTTAGGATGGCTTGTGTGAAGGAGAAAGGACTGTTTCACCTTCCCCTACTACCCCTTTCAATCCCAAATTGTGTTCGCAGCGAACAAACAGGCAACAATCATTTTGCATGCCAATTAGCAGCTTCTGGACTGGTATGTGCTCCAGCGAAGCCTGCTGAATGGCGCATGGCCTGGCCAGCTCCTTTGGCCATTGACTGAGATTCTCTGTCTTTGCGCATCGCATCTGAAACGTTCCAGTTTGAACGCTGTGTGGAGGTAAAGATAAAACAGATAAAGAATCTGTTTATCTCCAAACAGCGGCCTTTTCTTTCATGCCTTGGCCCCTCGTCCCTGAGAACTCGGCTGGCTTCTAGGCCAACTGTGCTTCCCTCCCACTAACTGCCAAAGGAGACACTGTACAAAATAACCTGTGTTACACTGCGCCTTCCGGAGCGTCTTTCTCAGCCACGCTACAAGGAGGAAGTTTATCATAAATACTCCAATCATCCCGCTTGGCTTTCATCCCGAAGAGCCAGCGTGGTCTATCTCCCTTCTCCCAGGCTCTGTCATAGACAGCCACTCAGGAGGGAACCTCGTAACACTGAAGGGATTCATCACACTCTCTCCGTTAGCTGCCATACGTGCCCTCTGAAAATAAAGAACACTACAGGGACAAATGCCCTTTGAGTGCCCCCTGCACGCAGGCCATCCATCATCCCTTCAAGGCCAGGAGGAGAGGCCAACTCCCCTGCCCCAAAAAGATAAAGCCCATCACAGTTGCACATTCTTCCCCCTTCCCGTCCTGTAGAGAACCTGATGCATTCCGTCCACAACCTAAGCCAATAGTAGGAGGTTTGATGCATGGTTGTTCCCCACGCACATTTTTAAAAACAAAAAACTGCAATAGAAAGGGGAGGGGCAGATTTCCAGGCTCTATATGCAATTTTATGGATCTGTACCCAAGATGCTGTCAAACTTAGCCACAAAAGCTATCCATTTATACTGTTAAGCCAGTGCTATAGTGGGAAAGGCTTTTGAATGCGTATGATCCAAAAAGGAAAAATCAGATTAGGGCAACCATTCCCTCTATAAGGCATGCGGCCAAGCGGCTATGAACCTCCATGCCACGCTCCATGCAGTGTGGAGCTCGACAACCCAGGTGTTCGACAATGATATGATGATGTCATCATCATCAAACATCCAGAGGCAGCATCGCAACACAATTACAACACTATGAAGGTACAGAAGGCATCCACACACTGGCACAGACCCCTCACAGGGAACACTAGTTAGTATGGAAGAGACAAGGTGAAGAGGGCAGTGGTCCAGAAGACAGAAAACTGAGGTTTGCTCTGAGAGATCTGGGTTTGTCTCATCTCTGCCAGAGATTTTTTGTGGGACGTTGGGCAAGTCACTAAGAGCCCAATCCTAAGGGCTCGTATTGCCAGCACTGGCTCCAGGTGTCATAAAGGCACACATGAAGACACTGCAAGTGCATTTCCTGTCACATTGATACTTGGTGTACATGAAGGAAGAGTTGATAGAGGGATGTTCTTTTCCCTCTCTCAAAACACCAGAACCAGGGGGCATCCGCTAAAACTGAGGGTTGGGAGAGTTAAAACAGATAAAAGGAAGTTCTTTTTTACCCAGCGGGTGGTTAGTCTGTGGAACTCTTTGCCACAGAAGGTGGTGATGGCATCTGGTCTAGATGCCTTTAAGAGGGGTTTGGATGGATTTCTGGAAGAAAAGTCCATCGTGGGCTATAGGCCATGATGGATTGTGCAACCTCCTTACATTAGTAGTAGGCTACTTCAGAGTACCGGGTGCAAGGGAGTGGCAACAAGATGCAAGCGTCTGTGTCTCATGCCTCCCTGGGGCACCTGGTGGGGCTGCTGTGAGATACAGGAAGCTGGACTAGATGGGCCTTGGGCCTGATCCAGCAGGCCTCTTCTTATGTTCTTATGTTCTTAAGGAACATTCTGGTCTAATCCAAAGCGTATATCACACATCATGGATTGACAATGAGGTATCAGTGCAATATAAAATTATTGCATGAGGATTAACAGTGCAGTATAAAAATGTATACTCACCAGTAAATTCCACAATGGTCAACGACTCCTACTCCTGGGAAAGTGTGCATAGGGTTGTTCTGTTCGAGGCTTGTTTTAAGTTGTACTGGGCCAGCAAAAGCTTAGAATAGAAAGCAACAACTTGATGCATTGATGTAATTTCACAAAACATGACAGTACTCCATTGTTGCAAGGACAATGTACCACTAACACAGGCAAATAGTCCACGCAATACACCAATGGCACAGGTCATAAACCATAACACTGGAAGATACATCAAAAGTGACACATTGCAATGAAAGATAGTTTGAAAACATGAAAGTACCCTGAAGTTTAAAGTGACCTTTTTCCCAGTCACTGAAAGTTTAAGGGCCAAATTAAGCAGATGCTTTGCTGTATAGGAAAACAGGAAAACTAAATGCTGCAACACTAACCCAATTTTATGATGAAAACACACAGAAGGACTGTGTGTGATTACTGTGAGTGATCTCATGGCTGGATAGCTTTCTTTCCTTCCTTCCGGATGTGCGTAGCCTTCTTATGGTCTCTCCAGCAAGAAAATTACACTTTGTACATGCTTACAGATACAGATACTCTTTGTACATGCTTACAGAACACTTTTGCACATGTTCCTGAGTCTCCAGCCTGGCTATGACATGCAACTGTGGCCTAAATTAAGCTACTTAGCTGTAAAACAGATGCATTGCTATAAAAAGGGCCTTCACCTTTTTTGCTTGCTTTCATATGCCTGTTTTCATAGCAACCAGCTGAAGATCTGACCCTCATAAACTTAATTCCCTGAAAAACAGAAACCTGTAGAACTTAAGCAAATATAAGAATTAACCCAATGAAGGAGTTTCTTATTCCACAACCCTTTCTTTATTCTTAAAACAGAAGGCCATATAAATCACTGGCTCACAATCTGCTCTTGATTCTGTTTAGCAGGAGCCAAAGACAAAAACAACTGATCTAAAAACAGAGGCAATTTCAGACAAATGTTTAAATGTATGGTGGCATCTTATGGCTGGCTTTTTTGTTTATTTCTTTGTTTATATAATCACAGCTTCCTTTTTTTTCAAAATCCACAAAATGTATGATTGCCTGGCCATATTGGAAACGGGGGGGGGGGCTTCAGGTCCTGAAACTCTGAAAGTGGAAGGAACTCTGTGAGTTTGCAGCAGAGTAGCTGAAACCCCGGCTTTTGTCCGTTCCTTCCTTTAACTCCAGTGTCAGTCAAAATAGTTCCACAAACATAGCTCACGGTCACACAGAACTTCCAGCTCATTCAAAAGTGTTCTCTTACGTTACAGGAGGAATTCCTAGCATAAACATGCGTACACACATTGAGCAGGAATTGCTAAAAGCCTTCCTTTCACAGCTGCAACCAGTTTTACTCCGTTTTTCACTTACCTATTAAAACGCCAAGTGATTCGGTTTCCTTGAGTTTCTCAGTTACCCCCAGGGACTGAGCGTTTTGCTGCGTCCATGCTTCTGGTGCTCTTGCTAGATTCTCCACACCACCCCCTTGAGGTATTTAATTTAACCTAGGCATTAGCGACATCCCAAATGTTAACAGATCTGAAGACATCTGTCCCTGGGGCATACCAATTCCTCAGTGAAAACGGGGGGGGGGGAATGGGAATGTCTTGCCCCAATCTCTTAAAACATATATGTAAAATTCCCTAGGATGGCACAGTGAAACATGGAATTAGACCACCACGCAGTCCAAAGTTGTTTTCATGTTGCTCTTTTCCCATTTTATATTAAGTTCCCACTCCAAAGGAACAGTCTTCCCTTTCCAGCCTAGTTGGCCTCAGCCCTCGTAGTAGGAAAGAGTCGTTTGGCTGAATCAAAGAACTTCTTCCCAGTCGCACAATGACCCCCCTGTGGCAGCTTTTCTGCTGCGAGACCCAGGGCAAACGTGTGAAAGAATGGAATCAGAGAGAGGGCGGGGTTTTCTTTCCAGAGCAGTCCATCAGGAAAGTGTGCGCGGCAGCTGGCTATTAATGTCGTATTAGTGATGGATTAGCAGGATTCTGCCAGCGAGGCCAAACACACAATGGCAAACTAATGAGCTAGTGAAGTGTGTGTGAGTGCTTCTGTGCTACCTGAAGTCCGGACAGCTGACTACAGCAGCCTCGAAACCTTGATGCACAGGCAAGGGCTCAAATCTTTGCCCTGTGACTTGAGTTCCTCTTTTTCAGTGAATGATTGCGGGCATCAGCAAACTACACTTCATTCTTATTTTTGTATTTTTCATTTTTATACCGCCTTTCCTCCAAGGAGCTCAGGGTGGTGTTCGTAGTTCCTCCCTTCCTTTTGTCCTCACAACAACCTTGTGAGGTAGGTGAGGTTGGGTGAGAGTGATAACTGTATCTATGACCGGCAATCAGAAAAGATGCAATTTTGAGGCCTGGCTTGAAAAATAATTGAGGGGTGGTTGTTGTTCACAATGTGTTTTTTTAATGCTAAAAAATAATATTTTAATGCAAAAACATAACTGTGTTTTTTGGCATGGAAAAGTATTTGTGTGATCAGCATGACAAAAATTCTGATTTTCAATCAGTTTCATTGACTTAGCTTTTTCCACAACCCTTTTTTCACTAACCTGTTGTTGTTTTTCCAATTATGTCTTTTTCTCTTTGTTACCTCTCTCTGTTGCATAAGATAGAGATCTATGATGGGCAATACTGATGCTGTGGGTGGGGAAATTTGCCTTGTTTCAGATAGGGCTGCACTCAGCCTGAGAAAGGAAGTGTGCAATTTAATTGGGGAGTACTCCTGGACCCGATGCTGTCCCCGGATCCCCAGGTGGTGGTAGTAGTGGTGGTTGCAGAGCCAGCCAAAGACCTCCCAACGCCTGAGAAGGCATGCCAAATACTGCCCTCCATCCATGATGTGATGTTCCAGCCTCTGCTCCTCCCACTTCTTGGATGGGATGGAAAAGGAAGTAAGGAGGAAAATGGTCAGTAAGGACAGCTCTAGATGGAGGTGGGTGCCCCCATCAATCTGCGTCCTGACGCGACTGCTTTATCCAGCCCTGTGTGGTTGCAGCCCTGCCTGCAACAATCCAGCCACAACTATTCATGCATAAGACATGCTCAGGCTAGGCTACTGCTACGTGCTCCACTTTTGAAATGGAACCTTCAGTGGCTACAGAATTCTGCTGCCAGATTATTGGTAGGGGGCTGGGGGAAAATAGCTGGGTGCATGTAATAACACCAATTTTGCACCAGCTGCAATGGCTTCTAATTTGTTGCTGGGCCCAATTCACAGTGCTGGTTTTAGCCTTTAAAGGCCAAAATAATCTGGGATCATGTTCCTAGAAAAACTGCCTATTCTATTCCTAAATCAACTTGTCCAGTCCTTAATAACTGCTGAGGCCCAGATCTCCAGCCCACCACTCACAGAGAATCATTGAATCACCATACCAGGAAATGTTTTATCTGTTGAATCTCTGCCTGTCATGAAGCTTCTACAGGGTTTTCCGTCACCCTGGTTGTACTTTCCACCACCATCTTTTCCTCATGTGGTTTAATTCCCTTTCTTTGGGGCTTCTAATAAGTTAGTTACATTTTGATATTTTGCTTGCCTAGCTCATGTTCATGGGTAACTCAGGGAGTTGTCAGGTCTGATTGCTCTCTCAGACATCCCTGTGGTTTTGATTTCTAATGAAAACCCCTGGGGTTCAATGCTTTCCTGGGAGAGTTATTTTTACCCCGACAGCCCCGCTTTGCCTGGTCTCTATAGCCTGAGATGATGGAGGCAGATAGAAACTACAGTACATTATTCCCTTGCATTCAGCTGCTGATCCAGTGTAAAAGGAAAATGGTGAGAAGGAATGGGTATGTGAGCACTAACTACTAGACACTACATCTCTTGGTCATTCTGCTTTTTCCCAGTACGATCCCTGACACCCTGCCAAAAACCAAGGACAACCAGATATTTCTACTAGAAGGCAGATGTTCAGGCTGGCTGCCAGTCAGAAAAGAGACCCCTTCCACGAAACACAGAGTCCAGTACAAAGGAGACCAGCTGAGGGGAGGGGGCTTTTTCATCGAGTGTTTTTCTTTTTCTTTTTTTTCTTTTTTGAGGAGCTTGGTTTTGTACAGAGATGATTTTGTTTGGTTTTTCTAGAGGTGAATGTTATCCTATATATTAATCCTTCTATGGGATGACGCAGTGGGGAGGGAATTCATTACTTGGGGCAGGGGCAAAAAGTGAGTTCTCACCATTGTTGTTGGAGTAGGGTGTTTTTAGGACTAGCCAACACAGCTCTGGGGAAGGGAGAAAAACTGGGAATGGATTTGTGTCTGTGGAACAAACATCTGGGAGCAGAGAGTCCACATATACAATTTTGTATATACAAATATACAATTTTTTAAATGTATGTTTTAAACCCACTTTTTTTAAAAAAAAATTGGTGTACCTTTGCAAACTTAGCAGTGTCATATTGCTTCAAAATGCAAAAAGCATACATGTGATGCAGACTCTGAGCCAACAAATTCATAATCACAGTTGTCGATTCTCCAAAATCTTATGCATTGCTCTCATTTCTCTGCCACTGATCTGCTAGTGGGTCCTAATCCAATACCACTTCCTTTTCAGCGTCTTAATCTTATTTATGGAACATAGAGGGATTTGTGCAGTGGTCTGAACAATTGATGTTAGCGCCAAGAGGAACCTCTGCCATAGGATAACCTCTGCAACAGCCCAATCCTAACCTGTGCCAATGCAGCGGGGCCAGCGTGGCAGCACTGCATCCTATATGTGAAGTGAGCAGGCTGGAGGTCTTCTTGAGGTAAGGGGACATTTTTCCCCTTGCCCCACGGAAAGTCCAGCCATGACAACTTGCAATAGCCCTTCCACAAGTCCTAGTGGAGCTGTGTCCAGGAAGGGGAATAGGAGATGGCCTGCATCAGCACCACTGAGCCTGCCTGTCTCCTGGACCTGATGTTGAAAGGCAACTGGAAGCAACTTCCAGTTTGTGGACAAAACTTCCTGTGTGACCAGAAATCTCTTCCATGGCTGGACTTTTAATTGTGAGGCCCAAAGAGGTCAATAGAATGGGTCACAATTCAATGGATTGTCACATCTCTTTGCCCTGCAGGTGCTACTTAGAGTTTGATTTTAATAAGAATTCCTGACAGCTTCTCAGAAACTTCTGGTTTGAACCAGATTCCACTAAATACCCAGTTCTGATCTGGTTCAATTCCACTTTCCAACTGCGAATCAACAGCTGAATTTCACTCTGAGCAAAGTGTGGTGCCATCCTTTACAGAGCATTGGCTATCTTCCCTCATGCCACAATGGTAGTCAAATGTACGTGGTTTTGCTGTCAGGGTACAGCAAGGTTGCCCTGTCTGTGCACCTCATGGGAAAATGCTCTTCTAGGTGCCCGCAGGCGCTTGAGATGAATCACAGATAGAGCGTGGGCTTTTGTACAGTTGACCACATCCTTTTCTAGAGGCTGGCAGAGTAAGAAATAGTCCCAGCACATTTCCAGATTTCGTTTGAACTGATCAAGCCACACACTTGCAAAAATAAATAAAACCAGGAGTCCAAGAACCTGCCTGCTTTTACATGCTGTAACTCTCCAATATGTGTGATCTAGTGGTGGAGCCCCAAAGAAAGTCTCCTATCCTTGCTGCAAAACGGTGAGTTTAATTTTGACCATATATTTTCCCTGCCACAGCTAAGAGCAGTTTGGGGAGGCATTTTAAGTTGAGGAATTGGCATGGGGTGAAGAGATGAATATCCCCACCATTGCATCCATGGTCCAAATCCCCATCACCACCACCACCGCCTTTCTTCTTTTCACTTTTTCTGGTAAAAAGAATTAAGAGTCTTGTGGCACCTTGATGACTAGCAAAGCTTTTGTGGATTGAAGCCTACTTACAAAGATGCCTGAAGTGGTATTATCAGCTGATAAGTATATAGCTACAAAGAATAAAGTAAAAAAATGGTAAAGGAGCCAAATGGAAAATGGCTGGCGCAGGTCTACGTCGATCTGGTCCACAGGATCAGGTCTGGGAAGGGGGCTAGGATTCAGCGGCTACTATTGCCACTGACCCCACCCTTTCCCACAGCTCTTCCCCTGCCCCAACGCTGCCTCCCGCCACCCTTCATTCACCCCACCGTGTTTCCCGTCACCTTTGTTGGTGGATCGCAGTACAGCTGCTGCTGGGCAGCTTGGCTGTGGCCTTCCCAGTGGTACATGCCACCACAAGCTGTTGGAGTGTCTGCAGCAACTGCCATAAGGTAGTTGCCGGCGGAACACTTGTTCCCAATAGGATTGGGCTGCAACTTATTTCCAATACTGCAAGCAAGTTTTCATGCAACAGGCTCTTAAGGAAGCATTTTGTTCAGAGCACAATTAGATTAAAATATTGTTGTTTTATGTCAGCTGATAGGAACGTAAGAATGAGGGCACAATCCTAACCAACTTTCCAGCACTGACCTAGCTGAGCCAGTGGGGCATGTGTTGCATCCTGCAGTTGGGGGGACAGTCACGGAGGCCTCCACAAGGTAAAGGAATGTTTGTTCCCTTACCTCAGTGCTTCATTGCCCTTACCCCAGTGGTGCTTGGCTGCATGCCTTGGCTGCATGCAAGGGAAAGGTTGCCCTGATCTGATTTTTCCACCCAAGTTCTTTTGTTTAAGTCCTTTGTTGCCCTATGGGTCAACCCAAATTTATGCCAGCTTTTTGGGTGGTACAAGTCCGAGGAGGTGGGTCAAAACTAGGCAGGAAGCATAAGATCAGCAGCACTAATGCTGCCAAGTTCCTCTCCCTGATCTCCCCCCAGCACGCCTCCCAGTGGCCCCAAACCCTGTCCCAATCCTCCCCCTCTCCAACCTGTTACTCTCCAACTCTCCAACCTGTTACTCTTTCTTCCTACTCACTGCACCCCTGCACTAATTTCCCTGTACTGGGGGCTCCAGGAGTGCCACTGCACATGGGCAGAGTCACTTGCCATCTGCGGCAATGGCCCAGTGGCATGCAAGAATGCATGCCTTGCAAATGAGGCTGTGCTAGCCAGAACACAAATTCCAGCAGTGCAGTTGGGGGATAGGATGGGCTCTTCGTCATTTTTTCCCTGGAAACCATTTCCTCTGAAACTTTTAGTATAAGTGCCAAACTCCTTCACATATTCCAGAGCAGCTGCCCTGGCACTTTGAATGCCTTGCTCTGCATGAGTTATTGACAGCATCACTTTAGCCACCTTGCCTCACATTGGCAGAGGATGAAATCAACCATCCCCACAACTTGCCAGCGGGTTCTGCACATCTGTACACGTTCAAAACATAGCCTCCTGTACTTCTCAACAGCTCCCTATAAGTTCCTATTCTAGTTTTCTGCCTCTAAAGCATTCACACCTTCGACATTTCCATCACATCCCTCTTGAGCATTGTATGTGTCACTTTCTGCTCTATGATTATATCACCAGACTTGGTGTCATAATTCCTATGTTGAATAGAGGGGGCAAAGTTGGGATCAGTTGGGATCAGCACAATTGTGGCCTATTTGGATGATTGGAGCATCCTTTGGCACCCCCCTCACCCCACATGCATATTAAATAAGATTCAGAAATAGGCCTTCTTCATAATGCCTGTAGGTGGCACTCGGTACTAATTCAGTACTCATGGTACCTGCTTCTCCAGTGCATTCATGTACAATGTTCAGGAATTATATATCACAAAGCTACCAATGCAAAACTGTTTTATCAAGCAGAAATCGAAAGGCACCTTTACACATCATGATTTTAATAAATCCAAGTTACATGCCCACATTGTAAACCCACTAAAACTAACATATGAAATGTGTGTGCACCTTTTAAAACAAGCTCTCTTACATCTTATGGAAATAACTTTGCAAGGAGAAGGGACCACAAAAAACATTACTGTGTGAAGGAATCCTAGAATATGCGTTTAGTGCACAATCCCAAACTGAGTTAGGCCGGCATAAACTAAGCCAGCAAAGTTTGGCCAGCACATGGGACACCGTAAAGTATGTTCGGACCACTCTCGGAGTCAGAGAGGCCAGCACACAGACGTCCACCATCCTCCCTGACGCCAAGAGTAGTCGAAACATGCTTTATGGTGGCCCTTGTACTGGCCAAACTTTGCTGGCTTAGTTTATGCCGGCCTAACTCCAGTTTAAAACTGTGCTTAGTTAAAACAACCAAGAGATCTTAAAGACTAGCCTATGCATTGGATTTTTATGAATTGCAGTCAACTTCACTGGATGCATGAAGTGAAAGCTATAGCAGATAGGCATACACAAGTGAGTTAAATCCCCAGGATTTTCTCCACAGTACATTAATCTTAAACTTTAACCATTCATGTGCAGAAACAGATGCAGGCCTGTGGCCTTTCTTGCAGCTTTCAGAATGCAGTCCTGTCCTCTAGGTTGCAAGCTGACCACTTTTTGCAGTGGAGGGAGGGGGTGTGCCTGTGCAACTCTTTGCAACTTACGGAGACTGCAATAAGTTCCATCTCCACCCTAAAGAAGCCCATGCAGAAACCCACTGACAAAAACAAGGTCATGAACTATTTCGACTCATCATCCTTAGATGTTTATATTCTGTTGTGCCATGCAGCTGGAAAATAGCTGAATGCTTTTTTTCCAGGAATTCAAAAACTGTCAAAATAACATTCCTGTTGAATTGACCCTAGAGTAGGCAACTGCAGTTTTAGTCTCTGTTTTAATTGATTGGCATTGGTTCTTTTGAGAACTATCTGTGAGTTAGTTGTTTCTCAGATTATGTAATTCCAAAATTTCATTTTGGCAGCCCCGGATGTGTTATTTTTATCTCATGGGATGCTACTGGCTGACAGTTTGGGGAAGAAATCAGATGATGATAAATTAGATTTTAGCAAACAAAAGACTCTCAGGAACTTCATACACATAAATCTCTGGTATGTCCTTTATTAGTTTTTTTCTCAACATATACAACAATTTGCAATTAATTCTGGAGCTGACCTATGGGTTAACCTAGCTGACAAACACAATACAATCAATACTCTTTGGAAAAAAGATGTCCCAAATCAGCGTCCACTAAACTTGAAAATTGTATGATTTTAGAGTGTGCTTGATAATATAAACCTGCAAATGCCTTACATCTTAATGTGATACTGAAACTAATATTTTAGATATTCCTTGGCCAATTACCAGACCCTGAGGAAACAGGGCCATACTTAGCCAAACTACTGTAGTTTGACTTGTTGAGTGCCATCTATCCCTGTTCAAATCAATTTAAATAAATAAAAATTTAAAAAAAATACAATTTTTTCCTTTGTAAAAACTTGCTCAATTATTTCTCGCCTATCGTATTTGCTATTATATTAAATTCTTTGAAGTAAAAATACAAAAGAAAAATTGTATAAAGTAGGAAACATTTACATTTTAAAAAATGTATTTTCTCACACTACAGTTAAAAGAAATGAAGGGGGGGAAGCAAGTATCCCACTCTTACTTGAAGAATAAGAGCCCAATCCTAGCCACGTCTACTCAAAAGTAAGTCCCATTGTTGTCAATGGGGTTTGCTCCTAGGTAAGCGTGGCTAGGATTGTAGCCACAGTCATTAAAATCAAGAGTGCAAACAGACTACGACGTGGAAACTTCAGGACACGACTCATTCTCGGAGAGGAGGGGAGCAATTTTGCGAGGGGCCGGGGGAGAGAAACCAACCACCGTTCTCGCCCTGGGCAGTCTTCGACCGGCGGGTGCGTACCAGGCCACGTTGCGGCTTTGAACCGTTGAGCAGATCCGGACAATCCGTCGTCGCTTTTGCTCCCACGCGGCGCCCGCAAATGACTCGAATCCCGCTCCAGGTCTGTGCCGTGGCTGGAGCGCGAAGTGCGCGCTCGCCGAGGATGGCCTGGATTAAGGAGGGAGAAAGAGACTGTAAGGGATCGTGCCCGAAATGTCCTGCTTAAAAACATGCTCAGAGACAGCTGGTTGTTGGCCCGCGTTTGTTCTTCGCAGGAGGCTTGTAGGGCACTTAGCACGCCATGGTTAATATGTGATGAGAGCGCTTTGCTTCTCCGAAGAATTCAGTTACTTTTCCAGCCCTCGTTTCCAGTCCGCTACTCTCTGATTCCCCTTGGTTTTTATTTGTCGTGAAGAGGTCGATGCTAATTCGCGACCAGTTTGTTACACCAAAAAGCGCAGCAAAAAAGAGCCCAAACATGTCTACTCAGAAGTGAATCTCATTTTTGTAAATGGGGCTTTTACTTGCAAGTCAGTGTGGCTAGGATTGCAGCAGTGAAGATTTGGGGGGGGGGGGATTAGGGCCATCTGCCGAAGTGGGCTCCGGTGCGCGAAAGTCGGTCACACAAACATCTTCCAGGGCAACGCGTACCTGCTTTGCTCGTTTCGAACCCTTTTTTAGCGTATCCTAGCCTAGGGAGCTTCCTTTTCTCGTTTCTAGAATAACGATGACGCACCCCCACTGCAGACCCCTAGAGAGACAGCCAACACATCCTTCTAGCGATAACCGAGTGAGAGTTCGCACGAGCATATGTGAAAGGCATGATTTTTAACGCACAGTCACTTGTATCCAAATGGGGCTCCCACAGCTACTTTTAGCGAAAGAAAAAAGACCCCCAAGGAGGCAATCATGCATACCCTGTTTGGCCCTTAATATGGGGGGGGGGCGGGCGAGTGGTAGAGACCGCAAGCAATTGAAAGGGCACCAGCAGTCATACTACGTCTCTTTAAAAATAGGGGGAGGGGAGGATAATAATTGTGTACCGAAGATCGCTAGGAGAGGTATGAGATTTTTTTTTTTCATCACCAAATTCCTCTAGGTTCTTCTCTCCAAGATGCCCCTGCTCTTAGGTTCCACCCTGTGATATCAGAGCCTGAACCTTGGCATGGTGTTGCTCATCACAGTTGCCTGTTGTGTTAAAAAGCCTGCAGGATAGGCAATAGCAGGCTTCACTGCCGGGGGTTTTTTTTTTTTTCCAGGTTGGATGTATACTGTCCAGTCTGCTGAACTCATTTTGAAAGTAAGGCTTGAGAAACTTGGTTTTTGACCATCCTATATCCTAGTAATCATAGCCCCTGCTCCCCAGGCAAGGAGGCACCTTTAAGTGATGCTCTTTTATTTTGTAGTTGTCAGAGGACAACTGACCCTCTTCATCCCAGCATAGCATCTACCAAGCGGCTGTTGCTGATGTGTCCTGTGTCACTTGAGCCCCAAATATGCCTGGCGACTATTGCATTGATGCAACCTTGCTGTCAGTTTAACACTGTTTAGTACTACTGCCGGTGCAGCATTGATAAGTCCAGCCTACACCTGATTAGTCCATATGCATGTAATGTGTTGATGCTAAAACTCCAAGCGATGCTTACAAGTTGAACTGTAAATCAAGTTTCTCCTGGTAACAGATTGTATTTCAGAATTAGTCAATGCTTGTTCTGTGAAGTCTCTCATGTTTTTCTTCCTCAAACCATAAGCAAAAAAAAAAAAAAGCATGCTTTGTGAAAGAGAAAGAAAGAAAATATTGTGGTATGATTTTTGTAATTAGCATGGAAATACCCATTTTTGCTACGAGTACAGCAAAATGACACCAACTTCACTTTTATGCCAGCATGATAGCCGGTAACCTGGATCACTGAGATGTTATTGTACGGTGTTTTATGGTTGTAGTAGTCGGAATATGCCATGTTATTCTACATTTTTAACTGCCTTGCCTGATTTTAGAGTGATTGTGAAGGCTTGGTTCCTATTTTTATAACTGATATTTTATGGCTCATGGCTGAGACAAATAACCTCAAATTCTAATAATTAGTTGTGATTTTAAATTTTTACAAATACGTAAACTCAGGCAATATAAAATGTAGCCACTGCTAAAAAAAATTGGTTGACAACTGTTAAATGCCTCACAGCCAAATCCTATCCAATTTTCCAGCCCTGGTGTAGCCATCCCAATGGGGTGTGAGTTGCATTTTGTGGTGGTGGTGAAGTCACGGAGGCCTTCTCAAGGAAGGGAACATTCGTGCGCTTACCTCAGGGCTGCACTGCAGCTGCATCAGCACCAGAAAGTTGGATAAGATTGAGCCCTCACTTTAGAACACTGAGAGTGCAGTCCTAACTTGGAGTTAGGTTGGCACAGTTAAGCCAGCACAAGGGACACCGTAAAGTATGTTTGGACCGCTCTCAGAGTCAGAGAAGCCAGCACACAGACATGTGCCATCTTCCCTGACTCTGAGAGTGGTCCAAACGTGTTTTACAGTGTCCCTTGTGCCGGCCAAACTTTGAGGGCCTAATTGTGCCAGCCTAACTCCAAATTAAGATTGCGCCCCAGGAATGTGCATGCTTGCATTGTAGTGCATTGACTTGTGCTTTAATTATAGGGGAAGTGGTGGGGAGCCATGATGAAATGCACTGTTCACCCCAATTTTACCCAAATCAGCCCCACCACTACCACTCCAACAGCCTTAAAAAGTAACTTAGGGAGCTGGCAGAAAAGGTAAGGCCTGGAGCTGCTTTGGCTCTCTTTGGCACGGAATACAACTCTCATAATGACTTCAATAATGTTGGAGACAGATAAGATGAAAGCTTCTTCTCCAGAGAACTGAAAGTGGAAGGACAAAGGCATTGTTGCTCACCATATATACACTTATCTCACTGTGTGGTTTTCAAAACCTTGCAAAATCTCCTTGACCAGAGATTACAAGACAAAAAAAAAAAATCAATGTCCATATACACTGTGGAATGCAGTACCAGTACATGCATCATATTTTTTTAAAAAAGTTAGTTATCAGGTTTCAAAATCTACAGGAAAGGGTTGTACAATGTTACAATTTGTATCATCACCTTTATTTATTACTATCCTTTATTAAGTATTATCATTTAGGGTAGTGGTTCCCAAACTGTGGGTCGAGACCCACCAGTGTGTCATGAGCCAATTTCAGGTGGGTTGCGAATCATCTAGGGCAGCCATCTTTGAAAATATGGGAAGATGGGATACTGGAAAGAAGGAGGGCTGTGTGATTGTTTTGCCTGTGTCAAGGCTGTAAATAGGTTTTTTTCTTTCTGATTCACTTTGCTATTGGAAAATGGCTGAGAAATAACCCAACTTATTGCTGCTTTATCTGGAAAGCAGCAAGCTCTGGCATCACAATGACAGCACTTCCGGCCATGACATCACTTCCAGTGGGTCCAGGACAGATTGTCATGGGTCCTGGTGCTAAAAAAGTTGAGAACCACTGCTTTAGAGACATGCATTTAATTGTTGAATAGTTTCTGTAATTTCAGACATGTCTACCAAAGCCTTGACTTCACAATAAGATTGAATTCAGCTGCACAACAAGCCTATACCATTAGTTATTCCCCATTTTGCAGATTGGGAAACTGACATCCCAATCTTATCTATATTGATCTGTCCTGCCAAGCGCATTGAGACAGTGGAAGGCATTTCTGCTGTCACAAAATGGCTGCCGATAGCCTGCACAGCGTTCCATCAATGGCCATTTTGTGCTCACTGCTGCAAAGTGCAGCAGTGCCACAATGCTGCTGCCACTACCGGATGCCTCTGCTGGACAAGGTGAGGCAGGGGCAGGGAGGGGGCAAAAATGGATGGGGTGGGGTGGAGGCAGTAGATCCAGCAGCAATGATGTATGCCAGGTCATATCCAGTGGTGCAATTCAAATGAATTAACAACCGGTTCTATGATGTCATAGCCAGAGCCAAAAAAAAAAACCCAAAGCCAGCTGAGGTAAGCAAGTGGGCGGGGCCCGGCCATTTAACAACCAGTTCTATAGAACCTGGGCGAACCCCCTGAATTTACTACTGGTCATATCCCCCCCCCCTTTTTTTTAACAACCTCCCCATTGCTTTCTTCTCCTTGGACTTGCTCCAGTTAAAGAGCTGATGTAGGTCTGAGGAGACCCATTGTTACATGGGAGACTTGTGGAGGGTAAGGAGAAATAAGTCCCCTTTCCCCTCTGAAGACTCCCAATCCACCCGCCCACCCACCCTTCTGGATACAACACATGCTTTTTTGTGTGGCTGTGGGGGAGGGAAAGGATAGGATTGGGCTGTGGAGCATGCCCTGACGCCCTTTGTGATGAGTCAGTCCAGACTGAAGCTTCATATGATCTTTCAGCATGGACTTGGCTGTCTCTCACGAGGATAGTTCCGTATTTTAGGGACTGCCATTATTTCTAAGTATTAACTTCAACATTGCTCATCAATATAACTGTGTGTATATGAGAGCCCTTTGCAGTTTACACTCCATGTCACTCTGTTTGAGGCACAGCCATAGGTCCAGTTCAAAAGGCAATGAAGAAAGGGAAATGCATAAATTATCCTTTTCTTTACGTTCAAAAGGCTTCATATACAATATTTTACTTTATGTTCAAAGGGCTTCATATACAATCCTTTGAACAGTGAGAATGGAGAAACAATGGCTTGCCTAGGGACACATGAGATATAACTCTATGCATATTTACTTGGAAGTAATCCCATTGTGTTCAGTGGGGCTTGCTTCCAGGAAAGTATGTTTAGGATTGCAGTCCTACAATGTTCGTGGATGAGGCTAGGTTTGAAACAGAAAGAGAAAGAGAAAGAGAAAGAGAAGGAAACTAATCATTTTTGAAATATGGGTAGTGTGGATTCCTATTTTGGTTAGGAGATAAACATCATATCACACACACATATATTCAGAGGTACATATTTAAACTTTTAATCAAGATTAAAGAAGTTTACTATAAGCAATTCTGGACTAAGGGAACTCAAAGGTTCTGAAAAGCAAAATTTTGCACAGCAGCAGCAGAGCAGTTTTCCATTAGACATTTATCTTTCATCAAACATACAAGATTTGTGGGAGAGAGTGGAGTTGCTTATTGCTTTCCCAAATATTTGTTATACAATTATATAATCATTTTCAACAATTTTTTGTCTACTACTAGTTTACATATGTTATCAATGAGCAATCAGCAACTATTCAATAAGATTGCTAAAGCTGCATGAAATCTAAATGGGTTGGGGGGACAGGCAGTGGGGTATAACCAGATATTTAGCAAAAGCATTTTCTGTTCATGATTGAAATGAAATTATTCTAATTTCAACTCATCCATATTCAGATATGGAATGCTTCTATTTTAGCCAATTGAAATCGCTGTATAATCATCCACATATTAAATTGTACTCCTGCTTATTTTATAGTAAAAATCAGTGGCAATTTATGTAAGTGGAGTAGGGTTTAATTTTTTTTGTTACCCAAAAGATCTTTTTCTTGCTACAACTGACATCAGATAAGTCCCACTGGGCAGGCTCACAACACATACATCTTGGAGGCTTAAGAACCTATCCCTTCACTGCTTTTGTCTTCCAATGGAATAGAGCTGGCTGGTGGAAGCTTCTTCCTCTGGGCAAATAGGAGACTTGACTCTGTAGATGAAAAAGACAGGGCTGAGCTTTGCACATTTTCCCGGGTGCTACAAAACCCAGGGATGGTCTTTGTGACCTGCTGTCGAAAATGCTGATCCATAAAAATGTAGATGATTGGATTAATGCAGCTGTTTGTGAAGGCCAGGCAGGCAGTGATGGTCATGCCCCACCTGAGAGCCACCAATGCCTTACAAGACAGAGTCGCGTCCTGGATCACAAGGGAGATGAGGAGAACATTGAAGGTGTTGAAAGGTAGCCAAGAACAGAGGAATGCTCCAATGATGGCAAAGATGATCTTAAGGGCATTGTTTCTCCTCTTGCTTAGGCTGATGTGGCCACGAAGCTTCAAGAAGATAGAGCAATAGCAGAACAAGATGACTCCCAAAGGCAGCAGGAAGGTCAAGATTAGGAAAACCAAACTGTAAGCAATAGAGGGCTTTTCGTCCTCGCACAAAGACTTGCTGGGGTCTTCCGTGGGGATCAACTTTCTGTAGACCAGAGATGGAATTCCCAGCAGAAAGGAGGCCACCCAGATGCATCCGCAGCTCATGCCTATGGTCTTCTTGGTTCCAATGGACCTGGAATCTCTTTGCTTTGTCACCACAAGGAAGCGCTCCACGCTCATGCCCATCAGGAAAAGGATGCTGGAGCAACGGTTCACAGATACGGTGTAGCTGCAGAGCTTGCAGAGCCCTTCGCCAAAGCACCAGTAACCAAGAGCTCTGGCTAGAGCCCAGAAAGGCAAAGTGCAGACAAAGACCAGGTCAGCCACAGCCAGGTTGAGAACAAAGGTGTCCACAAGCCTCTTGCTTCCTTGTTTTCGTGCCATTAGCAGGATCACAAACAGGTTTCCGAAGAAACCTGTGAGGAAGGTCACAAAGTAGAGGATGGGGATTAAGATATATGCAAAAGGTAGCTCTTGCTGGGGGCAGGAGTCATAACTCACATACTCAGAACCATAATAGTCTGGAGTGAACGTCTCAAAGCCGCTGCTCCAGTTTTCAGTTGTAATTGAGCCGGACTCCAGCTGAGCAGGCTTCATATCTGTCCAAGATCTACCAAGGCGTCTTCAGCACTACTCTCGAAGGGCCGGCCGCAACACATTTGGTCTTATGACAGGCAGGGTCGCTTTATATTAAGTAGTGGTTTTCTTGTTGTTCTTAACATTTTTTTTAAAAGACCTGTGGTAACTTCCTCTTGTTTTCATGAACGGTTTCAGGGAGGTGCCAAGCGACGACGAGAAGATCTAAGATCAACCTAATTTTGAAAACCATGCAGGAGTGTAGAAAGTGCATAGTGGCATCCTTGGGTGTGGCTGGTGGGTTCAGGCATTCCTGGAGCTGGTGCTCTGCAGGGGTACCTATAATAGGATATTTGCAAACTTGACACCTGTTTTTCTGTTACAGAAAGCTTTTTTTTAAAGAACATGCATACCTCAAGGCATAAATATTTGAATAAGGGGAAACAGTTTGACCTTTCAGATAATATAGATGTCAAAACTTGTCAGGGTGGCTTCTCTCTCCACCTGAGCTCCACTGCAAATGTTCTCGGCAATCACCAGAAAATACTGCCATTCTTCAACAAGACCTTCTGAATCTCCTCCTTGACACTTTCTCCTAAATGTTCCATGTATGGACTTTTTTTTTTCAATGAGCTGTGAGCAGCAAGCAATTCTAGCAATGTAGCAGTTGATTAACTCTTAAAATGTTTTTAGTTCTGTGAAAATGGAAAGGGCACCCTGTAACTTGAATGAGCACAAAGTAGGTGGGGAGTCTGCTGATGGGTGGCTGAATGATTTGCAGTCGATTTTTGTAATGGCTTCTGGCTCTGAGATTTTATTAACCATATCAGCACAAAAAAATTAGGCACTTGTCAAAATGTTCTTTTCTGCACAGCTATTAAAGTGGTACAGCGGCCCTGTTTTCCTTTGCATCTGGTTACTTCACAGGGGAGATAATAAAAATACCTCCCTACAACATTATTTATCAAATGGAGACGAGAAAGTGAGGCTATAAGAACATTTTCCTGTAAAGTGCAAAAAACAGGTCAGGCTATTTCCTCCTAATTAAGGCTCCAACCCTGCACATTTTCATGGGCATAAACCTCATTGAACACAAAGGGATGTACATCTGAGTAGTCATGCCTTGGAGTGTGCTGTAAGGGAATCATCGTCCCATTGCCTTACATATACATATGTACTGTATATGAGATACATATAGCATATTGTTGTTAGAAAATAGTAAGCCAAAGGGCCAAGGAGGTGCTAACCCCCTCCCCTGCAAGCTCCCTGTCCTAGCACAGGAACGGTCAGTTTCCACACTGTAAGAGGCAGCAGGATTGAGCTTGTCTTGGTGAGGAAATGGCACCCAGATGCAAATTCACTAGCAGACTGCAGTTTATTTCAGAACATAGACTCGGAGCACAATACAGAAGGAGATCAGTCAAGGAAACTTTTTTATGGTCTACCAACAGGTACACAAACAGACAATGCTAATATTATGCAAGCTGCCTGTTGCTGCCGAGGTTGACCCTAGCGGCCTCAGTGCATGGAAAGAGAAAGACCCAAAAGCTCACTTGCAAGCCCCTTTTCCATCGTCCAACCACCCACCCCTCTGTGCCTATTGGCTGTCATCCTGTCAGGGGTGACCAGGTGGGTTAGAGAGGGGTTTCCCAAGGGTAGGGGCTGATTTCTAGGCTAGAATACATTGGTCAATTACCATGTTTATCTTGATGTACTCCAGTGATGTCATTCAGGGGGAACGGACCAGAACGGGCGTTCCGGATCCTAACAGGCTCCGTGGCTGGTTCCGGGTTCCTGACAAGTGCCGATCAAAAGTGAGTTCCTGTTCCTAAATCATTTGAATGACACCACTGATGTACTCCTTTATCTCTCGGCCTTGCCTCCTCCTATTTCCTCTGTGGCATACCTTCCTAATTGCAGCTGGAGCTTTTTCTAGTTTCGGCCACCCTCTCGGCTCTTATCAGGCTGCTTTAGCAGAAGAAACTTACAAAACAATATTACAAGCAGGCAGAGAAAGAATTTCTAAAAAAAACAATGGCGGGGCTCTGGCTAGGTTAAGTCGAGGCCTCCGTTTTGGGTCCTGACAAAGTGCTGGGGAGTTGACGTCTCAAAAGCATTTAGCATTCTCAAAACGGTTTTGGTGGCATTTGAATGTCTGGCAGGTCAAATGACAGTTCTAAGCTTCAAGAAAAGGGAATTACAGTCTAACGGATCAGCTTTAGCTGCCATAGCATAAAGCTTCAGTCATGCTGACAAAGACTAACTTCCACTTTTCAGCATACTCCTATCTTGTGCATGAAAATAATACAACAAGGATGAGTCAGCGCGGTGAGAAAAGAGCTTACACAGGTTAGCCTCTGATCCACAGCACAGATCATAGAAGATAAAATAAAATCTGCAAAAGACACGAGCTGCAGAACTCACTAAAGATCCAGAAAGAGGCACTGGACAGACAGCCTTGAGCCTACAATTCTTCCCACAAATGCACCTACTGAGTCTCATCGTTCAATAGTGTTTGTAGAACTCTGTATAAAACACACCTGGAATATTTCTTTTCTTTCACAACTAAAGGGCTGGTTCACAACTCTCACATAGCTGGTCATCCAATCCCCCACACCAGTGCTTGAACTACAGGGCAAGGAAGAGCCGGTTCTCCATCATTTGTGTTGGGCACCCCTAAGCTCCTTCTTAGAAGGTCATGGGAACCATGCTTTGGCTAAAATGAAGGGAGTGAAGGCATCTGTGAATTTCATTAAGGCGTCCTACCTTTTCCCCAAAGATTCACGCATTGTATCACTGTGCATGAATCATGTGTGATGGAGTCCCGTAGGCCAATCCTATTCTTTCCCATCTCCCTGCCAATACAGTAACACCAAAATGGCAACCACTGCATCCTGGGTGTGGGGGTAGTTGAGGACATCTCCTCTGGATAAGGGAACATTTGTCCCCTTACCTTGAGGAAAGCCTCTGCAGTGCAAATGGGTCAACTTGGACCCGCTCTACTGAATTTGGTGGTGCAGGTCTGGGAAGAGGGGTTTGGTGGCTGCCACTGAACCCACCCCCTTCCTGGACCTGATCCACCCTCCCCATCGCCAACCTGTACTGTTCTCCCCTGCCCTGTTACTGTCTTGTTACACCCTCCCCCACTTCCCCTGGCATCCTACCTGGCTTTGTGAGTCCACATAGCTCCACCACTGTGGAGGCTGGCTCTGACCTTTCTGCTAGTGCTCCTGCAGCATGCTACTCTACGTGCTGCTGGAGTATTTTTTACTACTGCCATAAGGCAGACACCAGCAGCGGAATACACGTTCCAATGTTGGCTGGCCCACATAGGATTGGGCCGCCAGTTTCCACAAATGTTCTCTCGTATGTTGCCACCTACGCCTGGGAACATCTGTACACTGCATGTACAGGTGAATTTCAGAATTGGTCCAGAATCCTATTGAGCAGGAGCTGCAAAGTTTATCCCAGATTTATGCTGAAACAGACTTATACCACCTCCATATTTATGGGACAAATAGATCAATTTGTAAATGGTAATCTTATTCATGTCTTTGTGGTTATGACTGATAGTTTCAAGTAATGTAAAACATCCTTAGTCAATTTTGCCTTCACATCAGCATATTTGCCAGTTTGCCAACCTAAATTTGATACAGTATCAAAGGTTTTCTTGTACGTTTCTTATCACCCCAACATCTTCTGTTAGTTTTTCTTCATTAAAAATAACTTGTGTGTGTCCATGTGTGTGTGACAGAAAGAAATTTCCTATTTATTTCAAATATATCTGACTGATCTTTAAAAACTAAACTAGCAACTAGAAAAGTCTGGGTGCTATGCAAATGAATGACTGAATCGATCAATCCATTCATTCATCCATGGCTCATTCCTAACACCCTCCACATTATAGCATGCAGATCAAGCTCAATTTGGCCAATACTTACCTATGTCTCATTCCTTTTTCCTCCTTCCTCCTGAACTCTCCCTTATTTCACCTTCCTCACCCCTTGCATTATCAGGTTCAACATGGCCAAACTTAGTTTTCTTTTGTACTTTCCTTTCTTACATTATCAGGCCACAACTTACCTGTGCCTTACTCCTTTTTTCCTTTCCTATCACTGAGCTCTTTTTTATTACTCCTCCCCCTGCACATGTTATCATGCTCAATTTGGTCTAGTCCCTGTGAACAGATTAGCCCAGCTCAAATCTGCAGTCCATTGAGTGAGGAAAGTCTGCATGATTCTTGCCGGGTGCCAAGAGCAATATGGGAAACTGGTGGGGAATGCTGACAGGCTTTTTGCCTTGCCATCTGGAGGAAATGCACTTGTAAGATAGGAGGAGAGTCTCAAGCTGTCTGTAGTCATGTTGCTTACCTGACTCAAAACAGTGGCAGCCATTTCTGCTCCACTGCAGAGGTGTGATGGTTTGGTCTGCATTGGTTCTGTTTCTCTTCTACCTGCCAGGGAGATAAAAGAGGAGAACTGCACAAGGTTTTCAATCTTGTATATGTGCATCATATTGGATGTCCTTGTTTGCCATCCTTTCCACTTGGAGAGAAACGTGGCCTCTCTGTGTGAAACATTGCTGGGTCCTGACAATCACACTGACACTCGGTTAACAAGAACTGGTCATTTGCAGGGGCAGGAAAGGCCAGAGGCTGCCGATCACCAGGGTTGGGATGTAAGAACAGAGGTGTAACTAGAAGCCCTGGTGCCTGGGGCAATGATGCACTATCATGTGACACTGTGATAACACTTCCAGGTTCTCCCCGGAGGAAGAAGTGCTAGTAGCTGGCACCCCTTGTTCTCCAGTGAAAGCTCCCTGTGACCTTGGAGTCCTCCAAGACTCCTACCCAAGTTGGAAGTGGAGTCATGAAGGGGTCCAGTGCTGACACGGGGAGTAGGGATGCAGTGACAGGGGACTAATGACTCCAGACAAAGGGGGTGCACTTAGCGTTTATTATAGTCCCAGTTGCTCAACCCGTTTCCCCATGGGGAAGGCCAGCACAACGCCGCTATTTGCCCATCCTTGATTGTCCTGAACTGAAGTCCAACCAGTCTGGTTAAACAGAAAAGCACCACCAGTCAGGCGTGGCTGCTTCCCAGCCTTTCTTACTCTCCTTGCATAGGTCGGGCTATCTTTGCTGTTGGTTGGCTCTAATAGCAGCTCAGGTGTGCCGGTTCCTGTCCCTCTGGACTTCTTTCTCCTTCGTCCGTTTCCCAAGGTAGACGCTTTCCATGAAGCTCACTCTGCCAGCTCTCCCACACATGTCTTGCATCTCGTCACCCCACTCCAGCGATACCCCCAACGTCTCACCCCTTGGCTCATCTGCCACCAGGCCAACGGGAAGCTGACCTGCCCCATGATTGCCTCACCTTTTATCCCTGCCCCTGCAGGCTCATCAGCTAGACTGGCAGCAGCTGACTTGGTCTGCCTGGGCGCTGCTGGCTTTTCTTGCTTCTGGTCTCCCTCTCTGGCCAAGGAGGTCCCTGACGGGTGACACTCCCCATTTGGAAGTACTTGAAATGATGGCCTTGTGCATTTATTGTTCTCTTGGAACACCAGGTGGGGCTGGTGACTTTGAGTCCCCCTCTTGGAGTAGCCCCCCCCATCCTGGACAGGTGCTCCTCAGGCTCCACCCTAGTTATGCCTCGCTATCCTGCAACCTCGCATATCTGCGACCATGCATATCTGCAAGGGGCAGAATTGCTACTTCCCTCATTATCTGTGTCTCTGTTCTGTTATCCATTATGCAGAGACCTCCCAAAGGCTGCAAGAATGGCCCCTGCAACCAGCACTAACCCCTTTAAAATGACCAGGAGAAGCATCTGCTAGCTATGTTTAGTCACAGGAGACATTCTGAAGATCCCAGCAGCTTCTGGAAGGTCTCTACAGCATTCAGATATATTTTGAGCATTCAGAGATAAGAGCACTTGCAGCAGGAAGTTCCAGCTGCACGCTGCTGGCTTCCTGAGGGTCTTTGCTGAATTCTTCTGTTGGCAGATAAGGTGCCCCTTGCACCTAACTTTAGTGGTTCATTTTCTGCGAATTTGCTATCTGCAAGGATTACCAAGGAACCCAACCCTAGCGAATATTGAAGAGTATTTGTTTAAAAGTATATATACCATCGCTCCTTTTTCTG
Source organism: Lerista edwardsae (assembly GCA_029204185.1). Lineage (NCBI taxonomy): Eukaryota > Metazoa > Chordata > Lepidosauria > Squamata > Scincidae > Lerista > Lerista edwardsae. Next base: position 730,368 of record JAJKFI010000055.1, read on the forward strand.
TCCAGAATGGGCACTCAAGGTGGCATAAAAAATTAAAACACAACTCATGTAAAATGCATAATCCAATTCATAAAATCAAATAATTTTATTTTGCATATAAAATAAAAAAATAGTAATAATAATTTAAATAATTATTAAAAAGCCAATAGGAGATATTTCCAGAGAACTGATTATATTCCCTTAAACACTGTTAAATTCATTCTTACCTTCCTTTTGGCTAAGAAAGTGAAACTATCATTTATTTGAATAGTTTGGCAATCCTCTTCTTTTAAAATGCAAGGACCAAAAATTTGACTCACAGATACCAAACTTCATCATAATTTAACTGGGACTGCAATCCTACACACACTTACCTGTGAGTAAGATCCATAAAATGCAATATACATGCTGAGTATGCATGCATAGGATTGCACTGTTAGTGCTATTTACAGCCTGTTGAGTACAGATAGTCAGACTTTGCTGAATAATCTCATTGTAGCAAATGGAGCAAGTACTAATATAATCCTATTGAGGGACTGGAGAGTTCACAAGCCAGAAGGGCCTTGAATTGGCTGCCAGAGAAATATTCATGCAATCAAGTATGCTGTGCTCTTAGTCTTAGAGTTGTAGATGAAACAACCTTGGCAAGTCCTGAATTTGGTCCATTCCAATCCTATGAAGTTGGCACTTGTAACTCAGTATCATTCCAGTTCCAAGAGATGTGCAATTCTGCCCACCACTGTTCCTGCACCTGAATGTCCCACTGACTTTAATGCTTTTGGTCAAAGGTTTGTGAAAGCAGAGGACCCTCAACAACTCTTCATTTTATGAGTAAGAAACTGAGGCCAAGAAAAAAACATCTCCTGATACCAGTCTAAGCAGATCTTCCTTGTTGCAATTATGCATCTCACTGCTAGACTACCCATGTGTCTCCATTCCAGTTAGCTTTGATAGTGGAGTCATAATGTATATTCCACCTTTCTAAGCCATCAGGCAAGTTGACTTTAGACCGAGTCAATGAATTAACATGTAGAACTTTTGCCTAAAGAAGAACAAAGACAGGAGAAGCTCCACTGGGGTTGAGGAGAACCTGCTCAAGTTTCCAGTGCACTCAAAAGTGGTGATAGTAAACTTCCCAATAAAAATGCATTGTTGAATAGCAAATATTTTAAATAAAGATGGCTAAGCCCAAAAACAGTCTCAGGGCAGCTTCCAAGCTGCCTATGCATCCTTGTATGACTGTCCCTTTCGAAGTAATGGTGGAATTTCAGGATCTTTTAACACATGGATAGTCCTTCCTTCTGACATTATCCTGCTGGCACATCCCTGTAGCTTGAAAAGTAGCTCCTCAGGCCAGTGAGATAGGCCTATAACTGCTTCCATTGAAGATGCTCTTCTCTTACTTAGAATCCTCCGTATGATCTGCCGTGGAGCGATTCAGACAGAAGCTGCACTGGCAGCTCACCTCTCATGTCTGCCTTGTTTCTGTTTCTGTGGACAGCTTAATCTTCCTCAAGCTCTCTTTGACAAGGATGAACTCAGGCCTGCTATCTTGCTCCTCTGTCAGGACTAGCTCTTGCTCATACTGCCAAGGAGAGAGAAAAAAAATACAAGTCCTGACCATCCATCCAAGCAAAACCAGAAACTCTATCCAAAAGCAGAAGCCAGCTATAAACCATAATGCTAAAGCATTAAGACTAGTGCAGTAGTCTCCAAAAATCCCCCCCCCCCCACGAACAGTGTGTACTGATTTGCCCAGGACGATAATGAAGACCCCCAGCTGCAGCCCCCAGGGGTCTTTGCGGTGAGCCGCTTTACCCCATCATGCCTTGTGCGCAGCGTTCCGCGCAGGCACGGCTTGCTGCAAAGACCCCTGGGGGCTGTAGTTGGGGTCTTCACGTTTCCCCGAGTGGAACAGCAGATGCTGTTCACTCAGGGGAACGACCCAGGGAAGACCAGATCCAGTCCGCTGGCCAGAGTTTGGAGCCTCCTGGACTAGTGGTTCCCAATGTTTTTGACTGGTGACTCCTACAGGTGCTGCAGCCTGCACCCTATAGGGTGGCAGGGTTTTTTTTGCAAAGATTCTGCAGTTCTCCTGGCTGGTTTCCTTGGCTCCCCAGGGAGCCATGGTCCACAATTTGGGAACCACTGCATTAGACTGAAGCGGAAAGCATTAAACTCTACACCTAAACTGACTCAAGATTTAGCAATAGTTTTTAGGTGCAAATGGTCTGAGAGAGTAATTTCTTAACCTTACTGTTTACCATTTTTCTTCTCTCTCTTTATCTGCAGGTGTGTAAATGTACACAGCTGCCAGTTCAAAGTAATCATGCATATGATGAAGTGGGCTCGAGGTCACAAAAGCGTCTGCTGTAATAAATACGTCTGGAAGTTGTTACATTGTTCTTTATTTATTCGATAGATTCATATCCTGACCTTCAACACATAAGTGATTTCATTTGAGCTCTACTATGGCAGAAATCCACAACCTCATTTTAAAAAATGCTGCCAAATATTGGATTTGCCAGCATATCACAGCTAAGTCCAAAAGAACAGGAGCCACACTGATGGGAAAGGATGAGATGTGGTAGCTGGAAACAAAGTGATGGAAGGGAGAACAATAAGGTTCTTGGGGTGAGGAAGCTGTGATTAGATGGACACTGTATTAGGAAGACAAATGATCACATGACATAGACAGCTTTACATGTGTTCAGTGAATGAATATGGACTTACAGCCCAATCCTATGGCCAATTTGCAAGAGCAGAATCTCCATTCAGCTGTTGTAAAAGGCCCAGCAACAATGCGAGCATTGTGCTGTTGTTGGGCCAGTTGTAGCTGCTGCTGCAAAACATCAGCAGGTTTACACCAGAGACGCACGGAGCCCCGAGCGCGCCCGGGGCAGGGTGATGTACCCACACCCCCAGCGCATCGCCCCACCCCTGTGCATCGCCCAACCACGCCTCTCTGCACTCGGGATCACTCCATTTCGGAGCGATACGGACACAGGGGAGGGTGGGCGGACCAAAAAGCGTGCGGGTTCTTCCACGCAATGGCGCCTCGCCGCTGCCGGTGCCCATGGCTCCCATCACCCGTCACTACACCCTTCCTGTGCCCCTGGTTTGCACCCTTGCTGCTGTGAAGCCCAGCCTGTGCTGACTGGTAAGCTGGTGGTGGGGGCATGTCATAGGCAGCAGGAGGCCAGGGAGAGTTTGGGGACAAAGGGGGTGGGTCCCAATGGCACCAATGTGCACCAGGATCCGATCCCTTCTTTTTAACCCACCTTGGACCTACACTAGTTATATAGTAGGTTTGAGGAGACCCATAAACCATCAGGAGGCCTGCCGGAGGTAAGTGAGAATATTTTCTACTTATCTCTGCATAGGCCTCCTGATTGCCCCCCACCATCTGGATGCAGCATGAACTCTGTTTGGCACAGCAGCATCATTGTGAATGGTGGGAGATAGGATAGGGTCATTACCAGTGATGTCATGCACCCACTACACACCACTACACGAGTACCGGTTCCTAGAAGTTGAGCTGGCCCCGCCCACTCGAAGCTGGCCCCTGCTATTTAACCAGGGAACAGTTGAAGCAAAATATGTATATACACATCTCTAGAAAGCAAAACAATGGAAGTTAAATCAACACTAACTACCAGCTGAAGTTATTACAAACATGATCACATCCATGGCAACAATCATGACATCACTTCTGGCTTATGATGTCACTTCCGGTGGGCGGACCCCAACAAGTGCCAATCAAAAGTGAGTACCTGTTCCTAAATCATTTGGATGACACCACTGGTCATTACTAATAACATAAGAAGAGCCCTGCTGGATCAGACCAAAGTTCCATCTCACAGTGGCCCACCAGATGCCCCAGGGAGCACATGAGACAACAAGATGCCTGCATCCTGTTGCCACTCCCTTGCACCTGTCCAATCCCCTTTTAAAGGCACCTGGCCAGATGTCATCACCACATCCTGTGGCAAGAAGTTCCACAGTTTAACTACCCGCTAGGTAAAAACAAAGTAGTTGTAGAAAGGAACTGTTATATAGGTTATGAACTGGTTTGTTCATCTGTAGTAGAACAAAGGAATGCTGTGTGGTGTTACTATGACAGATCAGAAGCTATTTAGGGAATGGGTGGAACACACCTGATCAAGTTTCTGCTGTCGTTTTTTCAGCTCTTCTTCCAGATCTGTTAGTGGCTTTTCCATCTCTTCCTGCTGTTTCAGCAGCCTGATTCTCCTGGCTTCTAGTACTCTCTGAAGCTCAGGCTTGTGTTCTGGAAATGTCCCCCTACAGCACAAAACATACACACAAAAAAGGACCACCGACTCTCCTTGCTTCTTCTGCCTTTATGCTTTCATCCCCTTCTCTTCACTCCCCCAAATTCTACTATTTCGCTCTTCATATCCCTCTGTAACTATCTACTACATAAGCGTCTCTTTGAAACTTTCCTGACAACAGAAATGAACTACTACGGTATATTATGTGTGCAAACTCAGCTCTTCCTGATATTCCTAGGGAGGTTGACTAGAAATGGCTGCGGTTTCCAAGCTTTGATTTTGCCTTTCACCAAAGCCCTCTTGCCCAGTGCCCAGGCAAGCCAATTGGAAGTCCCCACAGATCATTGGCAGATGGCTTCTCTTTTGTGTGTATCCAGCAAAAGTCCTCTCTTTCTGTTGGACTCTGCAAGGGCCCACAAGGTGCAAGGTTTGGGTATCTTCTAGATATGTCTTAGAGGCCCATAGCCAAGCCAAAAGACTTTATACTGTAATGGTGGATTTCTCAGCATGGCCACATAACAGGAGTTCCAGCTCCTTTAAACAACCTATTACTGCCCAAGTAAGAATAAGGCTTTTGCATCCATAACCTACTCACAACTCTCCTTGAAATATAGACTCACCCACCTCCTGTGAGTGAAAAGTAGCTCCCGATGCAATTCCTGGTGGTGCCTGGATTCCTTCACTGGGTTTGGCAATTTCTTAGGCTCAATGAGACCTTCAGATACCTGGTAGATTCCTTGCTCAAGGCTCCTGCTATCTGCTTCTGAAACACACAAACGGCATAGTAACGGAGAGGCTGTTACAATCTCCCGCTCCTCTGATTTCTGCAGAGAAGGGTCTAGGTCTAGGAAGCTCCTCTGCAGAGTTTCTTCATGAGCCTGGTCTATTCCAACAACAAACAGTGTTTTCTAAATTGTTATGGAGACAGCAATGATTTGGATGGCCATATCTCTGCATAGGGCTTCCTGAAAACTGGGGTTTACTGAATGTCTTGATTGTGATCAGGACAGGTGCCTTGAATGATCTCGCATTTGGGGGTTTAGGAAAAGGGGTTGTTGTTTTTTCTTTGTAATGCCATTGCCACAGCAGATTAAGCGGAGATGATCTCTCAAGAGCTCTGTTAAGTCTTCTATAGTAATATATACTGTATAAATGCGCCCCCTTGTGGTGAAAACCCATTCCATAAAACATGCCTGAAATCCATGGATGTTTACCTCAATTTCCACATATACAATCATTAACCACATAAAAATTGCAAAACATTGCAACCTTCCTTTAATAGGTCATAATAATTCACCATATATAACTGTCCTCAACAGATGGTGAAGAAGGAAAACCAGGGTTAAAGCAAAACAAAGCCACACTTGTGTAGTGGATGGAAGAAATATTGGACCTTTAACTGAGATGAGTTCAAATGCTCCCTGAACCAGGAAGCTCAGTAGGTGACCTAGGGTTGAGAACTTTACCTCAGCCTAATCTTTTCGGCATACACTACTCTGAAAGAAAGGTAGTGTAAATTGTGAAAAATAAATATAAGGCAGGAAATAAACACATTCTGAAGTGATTTAAAAAGATTTCAGGAACTCCATTAAACACAAACGGAAGATAAATCTTTGGCATTTCCCGGTGATAAAATTGTGAGCAGTTATTAGACTGTGGGGTGAAGTGTTTATGCAGTATTTGTATATAATATAAATATAGTGTTGCTTGGGGAGGCACAAGGCTGGGATTGGGGTTGCCATATTTCCTCTCAGAGGACTTGCACCTTTATTTTTATGTATATCCTCCCACGGGCAATAATTTAAGAAAAAAAGACATTCTCCATTTCTCATCCCACAGAGGATGAAATCCTCAAATATATTCCTGCAAAGTTTTCCCCCCATCATTATGCCCACTCCCCCTTTTTTCCTCGGGCATGGGGTGGAATGTTCCTACCTGGGTTCTTCCTGGTCTTCTGGGTTTTGTATTCACCCTAGAGCAGAAAATGCTGTAATTAGGGAACAGACAACCATTTTAGGAAAGCAATGGATAAACGAAAACCTGAATTATCTGTATGTATAAATGTCTCAGCTGGTTGCCAGAGCTAATGGAGGATGAGAAAAGGGTTGGCATAACCTTCCTTCCAGCTTTATGCAACATAGGTCTGGTCCAGCCTCTGAGATAAGGTGAAATAACTGGTATAAACATGCTGTCAGTTTCATCAATTGCACTGGGATGGCCCTATCTACTACAGGCAGGCCGCTGCTGGAACAAGTGTTCTGATGGCAGAATGCTCTTTGCAGCTGTTGCAAACAGCCTGCCAGCAGTGTGCGGAGTCATGCGCTACCAGCCTGCAAGGCTGAAGCTCAGTGGGAGGAGACAGAATACCTGCTGGGCCAAATGGGGGAGGCTGAAGAGGGTGTGGGAGAGCAGCACAAAACAGGCAGAACAGGGGGACGGTGGGCGGGGAATGCCAGAGGCGAGAGGGGGAAGCACCCAGTGCGGAGGACTTGTGCCAGACACTATCTGGCAGCACCCGGCACACCCACTGTCTCTCCAACTAAGAGCAGGTTCAAAGAGACCCTTTGGCAGTTGAAAATATTTTCCTTTACCTCTCCCAAGCCTCCCAATCTGTCCCCCCTTGCAGGGCACAGTGAAAGACTCTTGGGCATGGCTGCATCTATGGGAGGGGGGATAGGCCTGGGCTGTTAGAATGTCAAAAACTATTGACTGCATCACCTAACCCCCCCCATTTAATACTGTATTGCAAAGGTTCCCAAAGTCCTACTTGCAGGACCAGGACCTGGAACAGGGGTGGGCGTTGGTGCGAAAACCGGAAGTGCACTCTGATTGAAACACAGAGCAATTTGGTGCTTTGGGAAGGCCTGCAGAGGAGGCTGCGGGCCTCCCAGACCCTGCCCAAAGCTAGTGTAACCCCCCGTTAGGCTAAAAAGCCTTTGGGTGCCTGTGGTGCTGCGATTGGTGCAGCCCTGTCGGAACACCCATAACTGGGCCATTTCCCCAGATTCGGCTCCCAATGGTGGGTCACGACCCACCACTTTGGGAACCACTGCTGCATTGTATTATTTCTACAAATATCCATGGTTGAAAACAAACTGGCTAATGCAGAGTTCTTAATGTAAGCCCCATTGCCCCAATATAGTAAAAGTGATTGGTGCACAGCAGCATGAATCTGTATACAAAGCTAATGCAAATGCAGAGGTGTGCCTGGATTTTTAGAAACATTGCAGTGCTATCCCAGGCCCCATTTAAAGGTCTGTACAGGAATGTCCATTACAATAAAGGCCACTGAATTGGAGCTAGTAAACATGGGTAGTGTAACATGAATCTAATCTATCAGCAAGTGATGGTTACCATATTTCAATTTTGCCTAAAAGACCAGACATAGCTGATGAATCTCTACACTGCACACTTAAACTGGCTGAAAATTTGAAATGGTCATCCTAATGGTCCCTGGGGATTGTAGTTCAAGAATCCTTAGCAGAGGTGTTTCATCGAAGTACAATTCCCAAGATCTGCTGGGGAGAGCTATGATAGTTAGAGCCCAATTCTATGCATCTATGCTCAGATGTTAGTCCCATTGTGGTCAATGGGGCTTACTCCCAGGTAATGGTGAATTAGATTGCAGTTTTAATATATCAAACTAATAAAAGTTTGTAGAGTCAATCTGCCCGATCTCAAAAATTCTATAGTAGTGTTTCTCAAACTGTGGGTTGGGACCCACTAGGTGGGTCACGAGCCAATTTCATATGGGTCCCCATTCATTTCCATATGTATACGCTTTTAACAACGATAGTCAATGAGGCTTACTTCTGGGTAAGTGTGGATAGGACTGCAGTCTTTAGGATGTTTGGGAAATTTTGGGATGTTTGGATGGGAGGGTGGGCGGGTGAGGAGGCAGGCCTGCCCAGGGAGGGGGGTGGAGGTAATCCCAGGAGCCTAATGGGACCCATTGGGGCGGCTGGTGCCTACCCTGCGGTAAGGACACAAAGGGACCCTTGCCCTGTGGAGGCTCCAGCCTGCTCCCAAGCTGTGCTAGATACAGCAGGGGCCCACTGGCCTGCCTGTTCCAGCACAGTTTAGGATTGCACCCTCAGAGCAATAATGCATCCCCCAACTGATCCTAATAAATGCAGATTTACATTAATAATCAAGTTTCAACCTGCTATTGGAAAGCATTCAGTAAGTGAAGTTCTCTTTGGGTTCTGGAGTCCCTATCTACCACAAACAGATCTCATTTCCTTTGCAAACAAGAAGTTGTTCCACTGACAGGTTAGCTTGCCAAGGTCAGGCACTAGCTAGTTTGTAGCTTCATGATCAACGCTCTTTCTGTTCTGCCATGACCATTCACAAGATCATCTCAACCTCGCAAGACTATTCTGGATCTAGCTGGCTCTTTGGGCAGCTTTGAAAGATTAGGTTTTCCATCTCCTAGCAGATTTTCTTTTTAATCCACTGCTGATTAGCCCATTATCTGTCAGGCAGATGTTCTGTTCCCCACCCAAAGAAAACCATGCAAAAATATTGTCATGGCATAGATGAGTGGTGGTGACAGAGACTGACAAGCCTGGGAGCTGGCCATGGTCTTCAATCAGTATAGCTGACCCCTACCTAGCTGAGTTGCTCCCTCAGTGGCAGTGGGAGCACTTAATGAACCATCAGGGGATGGGCAGTGTAAACCTTTACCTAAGGAACCCTCTCAATTTGATGTTGGAATTGGCATAACTAGCAGATCCACCCTTTACCCAGACATGTAATGATATGAGAAGGGGCTAATGAGGAGGGGCATCGTACATAAGGGTACTGAGTTCCCACTCAGACATTGTAGTTGCATTTCCTCTGGGTGGACTTTAGGGGTTCCCTAAAGCAGGCAAAAGAGATCTGAAAAGTGCATGCACAACTTCAGTGGAGCATCACTACACCGACACGTCTCTTTATCAGCTGGAAGTCCCAGAGTGCAAACAAGAGGCACAGAATGGATCCTGAGAATGATACCAGCTGGATCCTGAGAAGATGTATTTCTAAAGATGCTAGATTTTTGCATACATCCCCCAGTGGCAGGATGAGATTGATCAACCAATCAACCAACCAAACTATTTATATACCGCTTTTCAATTCAAAGTTCACAAAGCAGTTTACAGGATAATAATCGTAATAAAGTTAAATGTCCCCCAAAGGGCTCACAATCTAAAAAAATGCACACCACCACCAGAAACAGCCACTAGACAAGACACTGCGCAAGGGTGAAGAGGGACAGTTACTTTCCCCCTGCTAAATAGAAGAGGAGCACCACCTGAAATAGTGCCTCTTGGTCAGTTAGCAGGGGTTAGCAGATGATGCTCCCCTTTGTTATCTCACATGGCTCAGGAATGGTGACTGCTGTTTCTGTTGCTTGCCTTTTGCCATTCATTCCAATCACTCTCACCCAGCCCATTTATTGGATTTGGAACTTCAATTAGTATTGCTTTTCTGGGCACTGAAGACAATTAGAAAAACTGTGAGAGTCAAAGCTTCATCCTGTTGCATCTGTGTGGGTGGGAAGGCTAAAAGCAGTTTTTCCTCTAGCAGATCTACTGGAACCTCTTGGCTCTGGGCAGCTTTGTTGCGCTACTACGGAGAGGAGAGAAAGGGAGGAAACGTTCAGTGGATCATTGTAAGAGTGAAAATGATGACTGGGCGTAGAAACAGGATCAAGTATAATCTAGGTGTTTATCTCTGCAGGAGGCTGCTTTGCGGGGGCAAGAGCCTGTTCACCTGTAACAAGCCAGGTGCAGCATCAAAGGCTCTTACGCTTAGCACCATAACAGCTTTGGGCAGAAGAGAGGTCACTCTTGCCAGAGAGTTGATACTAAATACAGATGACATCACAGGACACTAGGCACAATACTAAATACAGATGACACTGATACTATGCACAATCAGCTGTCAACCTTGTTACACCCTGAGAAATACCAAACACACCATTTTCTAGGGTAGAAGAGGCTACAGTCTTTATACATTAGATATACTCCAGACATCAAGGAGGTGTTAGTCTTACATTGCCTGAATGTTGAATGTTATATCTGTTCTTTGTGTACTGAGTGCTAGATTGGGAGATACACGGTACAAGAGGAAGGTGGCAAAAAAAAAGAAAGAAAGAAAGAAAGAAGCAAAAATGGAGGGAAATTGCTGCTGAGGAAGGGAGTGGAACTGGTGACACTTTCAGCTTAAAAAACACACACATGTAATTTATAATATATTTACAAAAATACATAAACAAATTAAGAGCCCAATCCTATGGGCTATGAGTGCTGGTGCTATGGTTCTGGGTGTCATAAAAGCACAATAAAGTGCTTTTCAGCACCCAGTGAGTAAGCAGCATCGGTGGAAAGGCCTGCATCATCCTATGGATGCCACATCCCACCCAATAGCCCCGGGTGAAGGTAAGGTTTGTGCCAGGTGGCAGAGGGGCAGGGAGAGGATGGAATGGGAGGCGGGGCAGGCTCAGGAGGGGGCGGGGACAGCAGAGCAGGCTTTCACCACATTCTAACCTCTGCCACGGCCTACCATGGCATGGGGCTACTCAGTTCTGTGCCAGCTAAATAGCTGGGCAGATCTGAATAGCCCCATTGAACATGTTGGGGTGCTACACAGAGGAGACCTCCTGCCTGCTCAGTTGCAGGACTGGATATAGTACGGGCCTAGTGGCCCTGCTGCACCAGTGCTACATAGGATTGGGCTGCCCGTTCCCATGTTTAGCATTCCATCAGAGGTACACTCAACCAGTGGTGTCATCTAAATGATTTAACAACAGGTGCTCACTTTTGATTGGCACATGTCGGGACCCGCCCACCGGAAGTGGCGTCATAAGCCGGAAGTGATGTCGTGGCAAGAAGTGACATGAAAAAAGCCCTTTTTGAGGCCTCAGACAATTTTAAACTGACCCAACAGTTGCAACAGCACCCCCAGAACACGTTAAGGAGGCCTGGCATCATGTTAAAGTGACCCAACAGTTCCAAAACCCCAGAGCAGCTCATTTTTCAGTGGCAAGGTAAGGCAAGGCTCCGCACGCTGCCTGCCTGCCTGACCGCCTGGCTCTGAGAACGTGCAGGTAACTCAAACGTGCAGGAAATTCAAACGTTGCAGGGGGCGGAGTCAACGAGTGGGCGGGCGAATGGGCAGGGCCAACCGTAATCCTAGAAACCGGTACTCGTGTACCCCCGCGTACCCCCTGCATGTCATCACTGCACTCAACCCCAATGAATTTTAAATCTCATATGTGTGCATGTGCGTATTCACAAAAATAATACAGGTATATGAGGCATTTGTATTGCATTTCATAACTGATTTCATAGGTGCCATCCACTGAGGGCACAATCCTAACCTGGAGTTAGTCCAGCACAGTTCAGCCAGCTAGGTTTGGCTGGCACAAGGGCCACCATAAAGCACGTTTGGACCACTCTCAGAGTCAGGGAAGATGGTGACTCTGAGAGTGGTCCAAACATACTTTATGGTGTCCCTTGTGCCAGCCAAACTTTGCTGGCTGAACTGTGCCGGCCTAACTCCAGGTTAGAATTGCACCTAGTCCTTATGACAGCTGCACAGTCACACTTCCACAACAGAAGTACTGCTTGGCGAAAGGCCTCTGTTTCTCCTGCAGCAACAGAATAACCATCACACATACAGCATTCCAGAACTGAAAAAAATCATCACTGATTTCTCTTAAGCTGGTGGTGCTTGAAACAGGACCAGTTACAGTATATTTATTTAATTCTTTCTTTAAACCTGCTCCGTCTTGCATGCTCTAGGTAGGTAATGATATTTTACATTAGAAATACAATGAAAAGTTGTTAATAGTTCATGTTAGAGCATTCATCCAGCTATCATCTTAGCCTCAGCCAACATAAAATAATGTAGTATTTATTTAGTCCAAATTTAAGTCTGATAGTACCGCCGCCAAAAATGCTCAGGGTCAAACTGTCAAGAGTTTCCACTGGATAAATATTCCACATAGGATTGCCAAATTCTACTGAAGCTATTCCTAGGTACAGTACTGTATTTTTCCCTCCAACATGATATAATGTTGGAAATTCCTAAGGGCCCTATTACATTCCCCAGGACTGCTTTCAATAGTCACTTTTGGAGATTAGTGCTGATTCATGGAGATTCTCCAAGATAAATCCTGGAAGGTTCACAACTTTAATTCCTTAACTGAGGAATAGCAATAAATTATGCTGACATATAGATTGTCATATTGTCAGATAGACTGTGTAAAGGGACAGCTCATGCTGGATAATGGACTTGTCTGATCCAAACAATCACGTTATAACTTCAGAGGGACTGTCTTTGAGGAAAGACTGATCCAATTCTATTGAGCAGGCAATGAATGAGAAAGCTACTCACCCGTTTTGACTGGGATGCCCCCATGGCCCCAATTTGGAGGAAACTGTTTTCACTGTTCGTTTCCCTCAGGCAGTAGAATGTTGTCTCTGAAATACATCAGTTGTGCCAGAAGAGTCTAGCACAGGAGCTCTGTCCCTTTTAGAACAACACCTGTGCCAAAGATCTCTGTGCCTCCACAAGAACCAGGTTCCTCCTATTTGTTTTTCTATGCAGAGCAGACCATAATGTGATTGCCGATGGACCCTGCTTCTTTTAGCAGGCTCTTCACAAAACCTATTAAAGCCTTTACTAATCCCTGTGTGTGTGGTTGGGGGGGCTGGGGTGGGTTGGGGGAGAGAAGACAGGTGTCATGTGACATGTCCCTTTAAGAACCTTGGACCGATTAAGCAGAGGATGTCATTTTCAGAGTCTGGAGCTCTGAAACACAGCCAAGAATGACATCGGTTCAGCAGGGCATGGAGGGTTTAATTATGTACCTTCTGGACTATTACAAAACAAAGTTAACGTGGCTGTTATCTGAAGTATGCATATACAAATGTGCCCCAGTATTCACTGATTCAGTATCAAGGGATACTATGGATACTGGGACTATGGATATTAAAAAGATAGGGGAACATTAAACAAATCTCTTTTTTTTTTAACCTTGCTGCCGCAAAACCACTAATGTTCCCCTATCTTTAAAAGGCAACCCCAGTATCCACGGTTTCAGGTATCCATGGTGGGGTCTAGAATGGAATCCCAGAAGATTCCAGGGCATGCCTGTATTAGCAAAATTGATCCTGCTATCTTTATATCACACAAATTTCAGCTAAATATTGAAAAAAATAAGCACATTTTCTATAAAAAGAAAGATTAGGTCTCAGCAGATATCTTTCTCAGATAGCTTTCTGGATTTTTTTTTCCTACCAAAACATTCAAAAAGCAGAGTTTTTCACACCTTATTGGATTAAAATTTAGATACAATGTTAAATAAACATATGGCTTCTTGTGGCCTTTCAGGAAATCTCATGGAAATCACTCTTACGGAAGATGTGCAAGCTAAGCATTAAGCTAATATGCAGTAATTTTGGCACACATACAAGTCATATTTTTACCTTTGTACAATTCATGTTTTGCTGCTTTCCAGGGCCCTTCAAGACAGGGTGGGATACAATGCTAAATACATTCAGTTAATCACACACTATAAAATGGTTTAATTGAACTCCCTACACGAAGAATAGATGCTTTTGAATTATGGTGTGGGAGAAGACTCTTGAGAGTCCCCTGGACTGCAAGGAGATCCAATCGGTCAATCCTACAGGAAGTCAAGCCTGATTGCTCCCTGGAAGGACAAATCCTGAAGCTGAAGCTCAAATACTTTGGCCACCTCACTAGAAGACTCTTTAGAAAAGACCCTCATGCTGGGAAAGATGGAAGGCAAAAGGAGAAGGGGGCGGCAGAGGATGAGATGGTTAGATAGTGTCACTGAAGCAATGAACATGAAATTGGGCGAACTCCGGAAGCTAGTGGAGGACAGGGAGGCCTGGCGTGCTGTGGTCCATGGAGTTGGACATGACTTAGCGCCTGAACAACAACTAACATGACGCCCAAATACATTTCACTAGGCAAACACCACATGTGAAAATTCACACTCATTATCATGGCATCTCAATAGTCCTGCTGCCACTTGATACAGGTGTAAGTAGTTTTATTTTTAAAGCAATCTCATTGTTTCAAAAAAAGCAATGATAATAATAGCCAAACAACATATTCTGGAGCAATGCCATTGAGTTAGTAGGATATTTCTGACTTCAGTAGATTCAGACTGGCATGTGGTTAGCAACTTTAATCTAACAGGACTCTTGCACTTTTTAACAGCTGCATGACATTCAAAAATGAGACAGGTGGATTTTCCCCAGCATTCATACAGCAGCGGTAGAAGTAGAATGTAGCAGTGGTAGTAAAAGGGAAAGGCTTCCCCTTTGTCTTGTCTTCCCTTGTCTGCTTTACCCTTGCCCAACATGGCTTATTAAATCTGTCTGGGGGTGGGGGTGGGGTGTCCAGGCTAGGCCAGGTGAACAGGAAGGATTGTCAATTCACTCTGAGGGAAAGGATGTATTGGTGGCTTTGGTTTCGGTTTGCCCCTTTCTGAAGGAGTTCTTCCCAGATTTCACTGTGTTGGATAATTACCACTAACAAAATCTCCCATTTCTGGCCAAGGTAACTGAACAGGAAGTGGAAACCTCGCGGGTTTCCTAGATGAGACTGATAATCTGGATCCCTTTCAGTCTGACTTCAGATGTCATTCTGGGGCAGAAACAAATTTGGTTACTCAGGTGGATAAACCAGGGATTAAATAGGTTGGTATGACATCTGTAAATAGGGTTACCAAATACAAACTGGGACAGAGTACCTTTACCTTTAACCATTGTATAGAAGCGGGGGAATTTGGACATGTGTAGCTCGTCATGGGAGGGTTTCAAAACTCGCACCTGCCAAAATCTATGCAATGCAATCTATGCTGCACCTATGCAATGGTTAAAGGTATTAGCACTCTGTCCCAGGTTGTATCTGGTTTGTATCAGTAACTACGTATGAATCTGTCAGTCCCAACACAATAGTCCACACCCTGATGACATCAGGTCCTGAACGTAAAGGGGGAAAGCAGAACATCCTAAATAAGTAACCAGAGAATCCAGGGCAGACAAGCGCTGTCCTTGGGCTAGGTCTTTTTACCCAGTACTGTCTGGCTCAGAGCCAATGAATCTCTTGGTATTCGGCTACTATTGTCTGAAATAAAGATGCGCGTTCTTCTAGGAGCAGGCAACCATAGAGACTTCCTGAGCGTCGGAGCTCCATTGGCACTGCCTGGCGGTTCCGGTGCCGCGCTGGCCGTTGCTTCATTCTGAGAGATGCGGTAACGGGTCCCTGAAGTGGGCTTTGCGGGCTGCTGTCATGGCTAACGGTGAGATGGAGCCGGTCGGACTGCCTCAGGCTGGGTTGTTGGGGTGGCGGCACTTCCGCGCTTGCTGCTTGCCAGGACTCTGCTCCTGGTTCTTCACAGCCCTCCCTCACCCGGGCGGTGCCCTCGGATCATAGTCCAGAGACTGGTCTGGGGCTCTTCCCCCCCCCCGGTTGCTTTCATCCGCTTAGTGGATGATTGTGCGCGTGCTTCAGGCCTAGAGGTCCATAGTGACTCTCCCTCCCCTCTTTCTTTTCAGTGTATTCGCTGGACGGGCTCCTGGTCTTTGGTTTGCTCTTCGTCTGCACCTGCGCCTACTTCCGGAAGGTGCCTCGGCTGAAAGTCTGGCTGCTCTCAGAGAAGAGGGGAGTTTGGGGGGTATTCTACAAAGGTAAGTAGACTTTGTAGGTATTCTAGAAAGGTAAGCCGGGTGCTCTCGAAGCGAAAGAACTGGGAGGGGAATTAGTGGAAGGGCTGAACAGACTTTACCAAGTGCCAGCAGAGGGGGAGGTGTGGTGTCTTCTGGAGGGAGGTGAGTTAAGTAGCTGAAAGCACAGAATCTTACCAGGAAGTTACTTCCCTCTGGAAGCTTGTAGCATGTGAAACAGGCCTTTGGAGTTCATTAATTTGCTATGCGTTCCCATGGTAGTTTTGGTTTGTTTACCTGATCAGTCATTTCGGTGGTTGATTCCACTTAAATCAGCAGCCTCTGCTTCACTCTTGGTTAAAAGATTTTTTTTTTAAAGTAACACTTCTCAGCCCTGCCTTGTTGTTCCTATACTGACTTAGGCATTCCCTAAGGCCCTTGAAATAAATGGGTATAGGCTTTTAATTCTTTATCTCAGGCTACTGACTTTACAGTGACTATTTAACTCTATGTACACTCTGCCCAGTAGTGGATGCTGCAGTCACAGAAAAAGTAAACTGAGGCACACCCACGAGCAATTGGAAGCTAATTTATTCACTTTAATTTCCTGTTAGCCTCTCACTTTTTGAATGAAAGATAAATCAGAGGCTAGAGTGAGCTAAAGTATGTCAAAATAGAATAAATGATTGTGTAAATAAGGCCTTACTTTGTCCTTTGGATTCTGAATCTGATATGAGAATTATAGTACTGACTTGTTTGGATAGGTTGGAAATGAAACTCTTTCATGCATTGTTTGGGTTCTGCCAGTGATATGTGGAGCAAAACGGTGGGTTTGGAGTTCTGTATTTTGACATTAACAGTGCAATCTTGTTTATGTTTACTCAGAAGTTACACTGAGTTACAAACCAATGAGACTTACTCCCAGGAAAGTACACAGAGAATTGCAGCTTTGAGGGCTCAGTCCTATCCAACTTTCCAGCACTGATGCATCCACAATGCCTCTCTGAGGTAAAGGATCAAACTTTCCCTTATCTTGAGGAAGTCTCTGTGACTGCCCCCACACCATAGGATGCTGTGCAAGCCCTGGCAGCACAGCTGCATCAGCTCTGGAAAGTTGGATAGGATTTGGTCCTGAATCTGATAATCTTTGCTGTGCTGTGTCCTAAGGATACCAGGAGCAAGCATTTCAACCCACAAAAAACCAGCTATCAAGCGATGAGTCACTTGACTCACCAAACTCACCAAAATGATTGTTATTGTACAGTAGCATAACGTGGTAACTAAGATCTTTGCCTTATAAAGGACAATGTTTCCTTGGCCTAATGATACCTTACTAATTTGCGTAGAATCTCAAGGCACATTGGGTACCCTTAAAAGACTCACAATCACAAAGATTTACTTTGTAGTAAATCAAACTACAAAGTAATGCTTGTTTTTCTTTTTTTAAGACAAGGAGTCATTTTTATTATTATTTTGCTTCATTAGCCATTCTGTGAAGTATTTTTTTGTTGAAAAGCAGTATATAAAAGTCTTAATAAAATAATTAGTAGAAAAATAAGGCTGCAATCTTGTACACTTTTTGTAAAAGTTTAAGAACAAATGCCTACTTGTGCTATTACAATTTCTATTCTGAAGTTATTGTCCTATTGTGAGGTAGACCTGTCAGTTTTCTATTATAGAATATAATACAGACAGAATTTATATTCTCACTCAGAGGCATGGCCTCTGGACAACTATTTGGAAGAGAATCTGGCCCTCCAAGAGATTGACATCTTGTTTAGTGTGTGTGTGGCCGTTACCTGTTTAGGTTCTTACCTTGCTTGCCTAGGGATGCCTCAGACAAGGGAAGGTGGTTCACTCTCATCTGTTCCTTCCTGTTTCTCCTTGATAACCTCAGTCTTTGCCCCAGAGGAGCCTAGCTGTCTGCTTCTGTCTGCGTCTTGCCCAACTGGCTCAAATAGGACAAGGCATCCTATACATGCGCCCTATACATCCTATACATGCACGCATCCTATACATGCGCAGGAGCACCCAGACTGCTTTTACAAGAGTTCAACCGTAGAAAGAAGCTGAGATGTCAATGCAGCTGTCAGAGCAATTCTGATGCCAACCACTTCCCTGCTGTCTTTCAGTCTAGAAGCCAGATGCCCATCTATTCTACCCCCTTCCCAACCAGAGGCATTGCTACCATCATAGCTGGGATCCTTGCCAGCTCTGGTTGATCCCATGCAGTAGTAATAAAACATATCTAGTGTGTGTTCTCTCACAAATGGTGACAAAGAGTGTGTGCACTATACCATCTGTATTAAGTGATAAATCTCTTGGTTTTCCAGCTGCGGTGATTGGAACCAGACTTCATGCAGCAGTGGCAATATCCTGCATTGTCATGGCTTTTTACGTGCTCTTCATAAAATGAATTCCAGTGCTTCAGATGGACAGTGTTGTTGGAATGAAGATGCTAAAGAAGGCACATCTCTTTTGCTTCAGTGGACAATATTTCTTAGAGGAATTGACATACACCCTGCACAAATGTCAAGAAGAAATTACTCTGTGATCAAGTCTTGTTTGAGACCAAGGGAATGGCTTTTGTAACATCAACCATCCTGTGCGCGTCTAGTAGATTTCGAACGTAATCAACTATTGTTTTGTGTGCAGATTATTAAAATCTGCACAAAGAAAACATCACAAGCTTGTGTTGCTAATAGAAATGATAAATTGTGGCAAATAGAAATAGGTAAGACTTTTTCAGAGTCTAGAACATTGTGGAAATGGGAAAGGTTGGCATTCCTGATGTATTAAAGGAAATTGCTTAAGTCCCAAAAATGTAATTGCGAACAGTCAAGGAAGGGTGTAGATTTGCTTTCATTAACTGTTCTCTTTGATTGATGCACTTTTAAGGTTGGGAGTTAAAACTTATTTTTAAAATTAGTGGCTGGACATGATAGACCAGGTAGCAGTAAAACCTTCGCAAAGGTCAGAGTAGTGGTTATGTGGCTGTTTGTCTTTGAAGGAAAAAAGATCTGGATCACAAATAAAAACTGAATGCTGTTCTGTGACTTTCACATCTCCCTTGTGGTAACTAACACCACCTCATACAAATGGGCAAAAGTAGCTGAAAAGCTGCACTCTCTGTGGAGTGTATCTCACAAATTAGAATTGCCAACAATATAACCAGTTTTTGGATGTTAATGCATGGGAGAACGCAGTGGGGACATATGCTGTTACATGTTAATAGATGTTAAAATGTTTAAATTGCATTTAAAGTTCATAACGTGTATTTTGAAAATGTACAGACTTTAAAGGTAAAGACTCGCGTTTCCTTTCTGTATTTTATTTTTAAAGATACACTTCTCTGTTTTCTTCTTTAAATGGTTTTTTAATGTCTTTAAATGGTTCTTTCCCACCCTTACCCCCTAAGTTTAAATTGTAGGAAATAATCTCCTACAGTTGGAAAAGTGAAAGAGCATGTTTAACCTGTATATGTAAGGTTATAATGTTGAAAACAATTAAGAGCATAAGTGATTGAGGCCTATTCTTTTTAAAATTCATTATTTGTATGATACCTGTTAAAATTTGAAAAGGAAAATCAGTTTCTTTTTCAACTTTGTATACTTTGTCACAGTCAGGAACTGTCACTTTTCACATATTTATAAATCTGCAAGAAGTATACTGGAGTTCTAACTTGGCCTTCGGGTATTCCAGCAATAGGTGTTCAAATAAATCTGCCTTATTTTTCTTCCCCGTATGTTATAGACATTAGAGCATCTTATTTCTTTTTTGCACGGGTGAGGTTCTTGCTGGTTGTGATTTGAAGAAGTAAGAATGAAACAGACTTCATCCTCTTTCAAACTCGGGTGTTGTGTGTAAAAAAAATATTACTTTGTGTTTTGTTTCAAAAAGTCCATCATTATCCCCATGTTGTGAGCAGGCCCGCAAGTGGCTGACAATTCAGTCCAGTTATTTTTTCCTGGGTGTGTGGTGAAAAGTGAAAATCCAGAAAGTTGTGTTATCCGTTATTATTTAAGATTGCAGGAGCAGTCACCAATTAGTGCAGGGCATGCCCAACATGGCAATGTGAAAAAAAATATTGTTGGCACACAGCATTCAGTAGTGCCCTTTGATTCTTCAAGCCCCACCACAATAAATAGGTAGTAAGAATGTTTACATTATTAACAATGTTTATATACCACTTTTCAACAAGAATTATTCACAAAACAATTTACATAGTAAAATAAAGCAATAAATTGTACCCAAAGGGCTCACTATAAAAAAAAATGCAGAAGAGACATCAGGAACAGCCACTGGAAAAGATGCCATGCCGGTGGGGGAAGGGGGAAGGAGCAGTTGCTCTCTACTAAATATAAAAAGACACCACTCAAAAACAGTGGTTTCCAAAGTGGGGATCTGTGGCCCATCATGACGCATTTTTTGATTATAGCCACAGAGGCTTGAGTGGATGGTAAAGTGAAACTTTTTTAAAGGTGGGTCCCAATGCTACTGCTGTAAAAGGTTCCTTTTTGCCTAGTTAGCATATATACTGTGGCATATATACATATTTGTTGTTGTTCAGTCGCTAAGTCGTGTCCGACTCTTCGCGA
>JAJKFI010000055.1:755926-852798 GCA_029204185.1 Lerista edwardsae
AAGCCCCTTCGCCACGACAAGGCAGTGATCCATGAAAGGGATATATACATATATGCTATAACAATTATTGTTACTGCCAAATGAAGCAGTAAATTGGACTTTCAAGCATTTTGTTCTTTCTGCATTAAAAACATTTGTAAAATACAAATATAATAAATGATCTACTGCTTAAAAGTCCCATGGGCATTCAAGAACATTTTTTTTAGATTATTGCTACTTTGGACAAACAATGTAAAAAATGTTTGCTACCCCTGTTCTAGTGCTTTAAACTACTCTCAGCAGCATCTGAGCTAGGCTGCAGGGCTGTACCTACAATGGATGCACCTTGTAAACCATTGTGCTGGCATGTAGTCACTGACTTTCCCACTCAAGTGGGGGAGGGGGAGGTATGGCTGGCTCTAGAGATGGAAAAAGACTAGAGTAACAGTCTATAGCTTTTTCTTCCCTTGGGGAGGAATTGCACACAGAAATCAGTGAAGCCCAATATTTTAGTGTACAGTAGTAATAATTGAACAGCAGTGTGGTCTCTCCCCCCTGCCCTGGTAACAACCTTGTGAGGCTATAGACTGGGATGTAGTAGGTGGTAGGTAAAGGACAATTTGATTTAAAATCTAGTGTATGTTGTGCCACAATGGTAGCTTTTATGGCATTGCTGAACCAATGTCTGGATTTTAGCAACTTTCTTAGACACAGTGCATTTAAATTCTTTAAAAAATAAGTGGTTCCCAGCCGGAGAAAGCTCTCTATGCATCCTTTTGAATAAAAGCTCTCATTGTGGGTGGTAACAGGTCTGTTTCTCAGTCTTTTCAATGCATGTCCATTGGAAAGTGGGGCGGGGCGGGGCGGGGCGGGGGGGGGAGAAGAGCTGTCTTTGGAGAGCAGCAGCACCCAATCAAAAACGACCAAGGTTGAGGATCTGCCCCAATTGTATTAAATCACTCCGTCAGAGATGTGAAGTTCACTTGGGCTTGTAGCTAGGGTATTTGCATTTTTTGCTGTTTAAAATCTCGGCTGAAAAAGACCTGAGAAGGGCAGATTTTCTATAGAAACTAAATGGAGGTGATTCTCTTCTGCCCTAAAGGCAGAACCTTCTCTTTTCGGGTATTCATTGCAGAATTTGAACAGACTTCGTAGTTCGCATGCATCTGCTTCTTTTTTACTTCTATAAGAAAGAGGAGTGGCCGGAGAAAGAGATCTGGGTGCTTCCCATAAGGCAATGGGGGAAAGGAGATAAAAGGGAGAGTGCCGTGGCCATTTGTTTTAGTAGCCAGGGTGCGAGGTGTACGTTGTTGGTGGTGTGAGTGAGTGAGTGAGTGAGAGAGAGAGCGAGAGAGTGTGTTCGTGTGTGTGTGTGTGTGTGTGTGAGAGAGAGAGAAAGAGAGTGAGTGGCCCTGCGCTGCTATGCTTTCTCTTACACATTGATCTTATTTGATCGGGCTGGGAAGTTGCCGCCTTTCCCCCCAGCCTGAGATGATAAGACCCCCCTTCCTGTGAAGCCTTCGGGCGCTGTACAGTGAGGCGGAGCAAGGCGGCCTTTAGCCGGAAATGATGAATTGATCAGATAGATGAGGCTAAAGGAGCGGCAGAGAAATTCTTCGCTCCTTGGCCAATGTGTATTGAGGCGATTCTGATCCGGCTTGGCTGCTGCAGCTGCCGCCCCCAGTCTTCGAATCTGCTTTTTCCAGTGCTTGCTTGCTGGAAGCAACGCTCCCCCAATTTCCTGAGGTGCAGGGGCAATCCGAGGGGGTCGACACCGCGGGCACACTACCAGGGGCGCCCCCTCCAGGCTACGCACGGCTCCGACGGAGCGAGCAACCCCTTCGTAGCTGCGTCTGTTTGCTCCAAGCAGCTTCTGCAGCGGAAGCTTCTCGGAGCAAATAGAAGCAGCTACGCAACGCTGGTTCGCCCCTTCTCTGAAGCCGCTTGGAGCTACCAGACACGGCTACGAATGGAGTGGAAGCCACTTCTCGGGGCTACCACGCGCACTCCAAGGGGCCGATTCTCGGAGGAGCAGGCGCCCCTTCAGAGCAACGCTAGGTCGCTCTGGGACAGTGGCGGGTCTGGGTGGGCAAGGGGTGCAAATGCCACACGGCTGCTTCTTGGAGCAATCTGACGGCTACAAAAGCGATGCTCGCCCTTCCGAGAAGGGGGGAGCAACCCTTCATAGCATTGTCTGTTCGCTTCAAGTGCCTTCTGCAGCGGAAGCCGCTTCTGGGAGCGACCCCACGTGGTTATGCAGCGCCGGCCCGCCCCTTCTCAGAGGACCGGTGAGGTCCTTCGGAACTGCGTCTGGCCGCTCCGAGAAGGGGCGTCCACCATAGAAGCAGTTTGGAGCGAACAGATGCGGTTACAAAGGGTCGCTCGCCCCTTCTCACAGGGACAAGCAGCGTTTTGTAGCTGCGTCTGGAGGCTCTGAGAAGCTGCCGTGGAAAGCTGCCGTCTGAGCGACCAGACGCACTCCGAAGGGGTGCTCTGGGACAGTGACAGACCTAAGGGGGGCAAAGGGTGCAAATGCCCTGGGCGGAGGGAGTGTGGCGACGCCGTTTGCCCTGAGGTCTACTGACCTCCATGGAAGCCGCTTCTTGGAGCAACAGGACGTGCCCCTTCTTGTAAGGGGCGAGCGGGGTTTCGTAGCCGCTTTCTGGCCACTCCAAGCAGCTGCCTGGCGGAAGCTGCTTCCCAGATTGACTCACGCTGCTCCGAAAGGCCTTCCCTCCGAGGAGGGGTGGACAGCCCTTCCGGAGTGCGCCTGGTTGGTTCAAGAAGCCGTCACCGCTTCATGGAGCCACCAGACAAGGCTACGAAGCGCTGCTCTCCCCGCCAAGAAATGGCGAACGACCCTTCGTAGCCATGTCTGTTCACTCCACTGCCGTGGAGGCCGCTTTTTAGAGCAGCTAGAACGCCCTGCTTCAGGCAGTTCCTGCTAAAGAAGGGGGAGGGGCCGCTGTGTATCCGGCCCTATGTGTGCCCATTCAGAAGCCCAATTGTGTGCAGTCCAAGGCACATAGCGATTAGGCAGGGAAGGAGCATAACATTTTTATGTCTTTTGAGTGTGGGTGTGAATGGGGGTGGGGGAGAGCATCTGCTTTGAGGTACAACCCTATGCCTGTTTGCTTGGATGTGGCCAGCAACTTGCTTGGACACAAGCATGTCAGTCCTGTGCACACTGGCACCAGAAACAAATAGCACATGAATTCAGCTTTCTCTGGCAAAAGCAGGGCATAAGGATGCTTCCAGGAAGGTCTATAGGATGACACATGGAAGCTCCCACCCCTTTCTGCTGGCAAGTGCTGCTGGGATACATGCAGGCACAAAAGGCTACCAAAGGGATGATTGACAGCACTAGAGGAGGGACTGGCACTGCTTTTGCTTTGAAACAAGCCCTGAACTGTGGTGAATTTGTGATTGCAAATCCCATGTGGGGAGAAAGTCATAGATGTACTTACATAGTTTCCCATGGAACAGGTGCCCATTTCAGCTGGCCTAATGTTGGCTTTCTTTGCTTTCGGATTGCAATCTTAAGACTGCCATTATGGTTATATGAGGGGAAAGTACTTGTGCAGCTGGAGAGTGGGGTGCTGGGTTGTTTTTCTTTTAAACTTTAGAATGTGATTTAAAAAATCTCCCTACAAATGGAGCACTTCATTTCCCGCTGTGTCCAGCCCTGTGTTCTAGGAAGCTTTCTTTAGCCTTTCCTCATAGCGGAGGCATTTACTCAACATTTTGGTTGCCTTTTAAACACTTGTAATATCTCTTTGGAGATGGGACAACCAGAGTGCTACGCAGCATTTCAAGTGGGGTTGCACTATGTATTTGTATAAGTGTGTCGTATGGAACCTGCATATTTTTCACAGCGTCCATTGAGTTGACATTTTCCTTGTGCAGTTTACCACAACCCCAGAATCTGTATCCTGAGATGTCATTACCAGTTAAGGCCCTATCAGAGCATATATAAAATTAGGAATTTTTTTTTGTTCATTGTACATTGCCTACATTAACACTTGCCTACATTGTACTACACGGAACTTTATTTACTAGTTTGTTGTTTACCCAATGTACATAAATCCTTTTGGAAGGGTTTACTGTCCCCTTGGAATGTTATCATCCTGAATAATATAGTGTCCTCAGAGGCATAATGGACTGCCCTTCCAGCCAAGGCAATGACATTGTGTCACATTATGTCACTTCTGGTTTCTCCCCAGAGGAGGGGCATTCCCCTGCAGTGGCTTTGTGCCGCCATTCATTCTCCTGTGGTGGCTTCCCTCGAAGGGGGGGCATGAAGCTGCCACCACCTCTTCTGTAACCAGGATGGAGCCTGAGGGGAAGTCATGCACCCCTCCTTGGAGTAGTATGCCAGAGCAGGTGCCAGTCAGGCTCCAGCCTAGTTACAGCTTTGGGTGTCATTAACAAACCCAGCCACTTCACTCTTGCCTCTAAATTCTTAAGAAAAAGTAAACTAGCATCAGTATTTATAGATCTATTCACAATCCCACTTTTTACTTCCTTCCACTACAAGAACTGTCTCTTTTACTTCTGCTCTCAGTTTTTTTTAACCAGTTATTGATCATAAGAGGTCCTGTTGTTTTTATCTCATTACTCCCAAGTATGTTCAAAAGCCCTTGGTGAGGGACTTTGTCCAGTGCTATTTGGAAATCCAAGTATATACTGTCAACCATAATAGAAACAAGTGGTGGAGGGATGAAACTGGAAGAGAAAGCAATGAGAGAAGAATATGGGCAAATCCTTACAGAGGCTTAAGAGAGTGACACCTCTCTGCTGTTGGCAGGAAAGAAGTGGGCAGGCAAGGGAAGGTGGTGTGGGGCTGAAAAGAAAATTTTGAAAAGAAGTTCTGCAAGTTGGTGCAGTAGACAGAAGCTACACTGTGATCTTAAAGGGCAAGAAACAGATAGTAAGGCTGAATTTTACATTGATTTGAATCAAATAATCACTCCTGGGACTGCAGGTTACTCCACTTGTTTTGGTTTGCATGCAGTCATTAAAGCCTTTTCAATGGCTCTGGCCCTTGATCTTTTATTGTTCTCGTAGATCAGTTTTTTAAGGAGTTGTGTGTTTTGGCATTCAGTTTGTCCTTGTTCCGGGTTGGCATTTTTGGTAGTGAGTTTATAATTCTTACAGCCTTCAGAGAGACTGAACACTTTGTCCTTGTGGAGAGTCATGCCCTGAAGAAGAATAAAAGCAGTTTGAAAGGTAATAGGGCATCCAGGAACCATCTTTGGGATTCATAGGAACTGGTGGGTAGTTTCTTCAAATTGTAGAATAAAGGAAGTGCACTGTATTATTTATCATTTGGAAAGGATGATATATTTCCAGAAAGATAGGTGTTTTAAAGTGAGTTATGTACAGATGTCCACGCCGTATTTGTCACTTAGACTAGAATATGGATATTTACTAATTACTTCATAAGTTTTTAATTGTCTTAAGGTATTCATCTTATTCTCGGTTCAGATGGTTTCTGAAAACACATTGCTTACTTCCTTATGTTTCTCCTGTCACAATCAAATTTACTTTCCAGTTTTGTGGAACAGCAAAGACCGGTTTTTCAGGACACTTCAGTACATACAAATGTCCAGAAAAGATTGGGTAGATACATAATTCT
Source organism: Lerista edwardsae (assembly GCA_029204185.1). Taxonomy (NCBI): domain Eukaryota; kingdom Metazoa; phylum Chordata; class Lepidosauria; order Squamata; family Scincidae; genus Lerista; species Lerista edwardsae. Next base: position 761,544 of record JAJKFI010000055.1, read on the forward strand.
GAGGTAGGTCACAAATGTGAGTTTTACTGTGGACAGGGTTATTGCACATTAGTGATTTAAGTAGGATTAACCAAGCAATTATTCAGTCCAAAATCTTTCCTCCTGGGACCTCAATGCAGACTGATTCAATCCCTATTTAAACCTCAAAGTTTACTAGGCCTGATAAGTTTGGTCTTTGCCTACAGGCAAAATGCAACTTGTTACTTTGGTTCACTATCCAATTGGAAAGGAAATAAAAAGAAGCTGGCAGGAAATGTTTGTCTTCTATAGCTGTGCCAGCAGTTCAGTGAAGCTGGGTGGTTTAATGAAGGGTCTAAAGATAAAAGCAATGCAGGCAGTAGAAAGTGAACTGAGATGTAGAGGAATGCCTGAAGCAGTGTGATCATGCAGAATCTTTAGTGATAGAAGATTCCACCATTTTCTTTGCGGGAAAATCCACTGTTGGTGGCTGCAGTATGAGGACTCTCTGCAACAAGAAAAGTCACATTGTTCACTTTTACTAAATATTGCAATAATATTCAATATAAAAAATTATTGAACAGCCTTCTGATCCAGAACTGTGTCATCATGCAGTGTCATCATGCACTTTATGCTTTCTTAACCTGAACTGAAAACTCCACTAAAAATGTCTAGATCATGTGGAAGAAAAGAATACAGATAAGGTAAACTCAGGTTGATGCATACAATCTACTATTTTCCACTAGACAAATGGTTGCATTTAGGTCATTAGAACAAGTAATGGAGTTGGGATAGAATAGGCTGGAGACGGTGAAGTGGAATGGAGTCTTTGCAGATCTCCTGCTTAGGTCTTGAAAGCTTTTTCTTTTTTATCTGGTCCACCTTTTGTGGGGTGGATTAAGTAGCCAGCAGTATTATTTTCTAAGCACTAAATTAATCTTCTAACTTGTTGATTCTTAGGTGTGAGCTGCTCCATTTGTTTTAACTATGCAAACCATCTGTAACCCGTATATAGAAATTTTATGACACCCAATTAAGTCTATTTACTCTGTGTGGATAAACTTTTGACACAGGGCTAGGCTGAAACATTCTTTCAAAAGGGGGCTTGCTACTCAAAAGAACATGGAAGCAGTAATGTAAGAGCTTCTGAAAAATGGATCTGTTGAAAGTTGGGGTATATGCTATTATCATAGCCCCCACCCCTTCAATAGGAATAGATGACTAATAGCTGTGCTTACCAATTGCTCCCTCAATGCTGTGGATTGATTCTTTTACTGGGTTGACCCAGTGTCTCACAGAGAGGCCCCTGGAAGTAGGACGCTGAATTGGAGGAACGGCACGTTCCTTCACGGGTTCTAAACCTTTCAGTACTCTGCAGTGCTCAAAAACAAAAGGAGGGATATGTATTAGCAGATAAAATGAACTGGCAGAGATAACTGCTTCCTGTTTTAATGTGTATCAGCATATGACTTATTTTTGTTTGAGGCTTGCAACCTTTAAACAACTGCCCTTCCTCAGGGGCACCAACTTGCCCCGAACATTGGGGGGGGGGGCTGTGGCCACGCCCCCTGACGTAGCCACATTAGACATGGCCATGCCCCTGACGTAGACCCACTGGACTAGCGCCATCTTTTAGGCATCAGCTCAAAACCTGGCTCCTTAGAAAAATCCCTTTTGGTGGCCTGGTCCTGTTCTCTCTGTGTGCAGTTTTGATTCTTGTTGCTATTGCTGTCCTGAACAGTTTTTGGTATTCTGTTTTGTTTGAAGTGTACTGATTTTTATTGGTTTACTGCCTATGAACCTGCTCTGGGTTCATTCTTAACAAAGAAGTGTGGGACATACATTTTGTGAAATGAAGTGTCCTTAAGTGTGTGATTTACTGTCACTGAGAAGCTAGAAGAGAAAGATAAATTTCATACCTCTAGTAAAACAAGTATGATATTGATAAGGAATATATTAATAAGAATTAAGCTTGATTAAATTATTTCTGCTTTGCCTATGTTTCTACTTATGCTAAAATGCATGTAGCGTGGACGGGCACTGAAATTGATGTAGTATGCCTTCCTTGACTGAAGGCTGCAATTCAGCAAAACATGCCTCTGTGTGTGCTTGAAAACAAAAAGTACTGTAGTGCAGGAAAGGAGGAAGCAATATTTGCCATATCATGGCCACCAATTTGGATGGAACATGCCAGGACATACACATAGAGCTTTTCTATCAGCTAAAGTATTAAACTCATTTCCTATGTTGAATACTGCTGAAAATGGAAAAGCAGCCATTGGGTCATGGCAACAGCCTCTCACCTGGAAGCACCCAGGAACTGTGAAGGGTAAGAGCATTGTCCCCACTCTTCTACAGAACCCTGTTTAAACAGGTACATGTTTCCCCAGACCAGACGTGCCAAGAGAAGCTAGGAAAAGCCTTGTGCAGAGATGGACTTGATCATGGTTTATTAATTGGATATAGGCAGCAATTCTCAGTCTTCTGTGTTTGGACCCATGGCTCAGTGCTATAATCAGGTGCTCAGAAGCCAAAGTGTGAGCTGGGCCCTGACTAATAAGTGCAGCAATAGTAATGAGTTCAGTTGTGTCCTGTCCTTCTCATCAGTCAACGGGAGAATCCCCTTAAGGCCCTACAATAAAAGGAACTGCTGAAGGAGGTTCCCATTTGCAGGGGGCGGAGGTGCCTGATGGTGTAGGTAGTGGTGATGTGAGTCTCGCACCACTGGTGCCTTTACAAAGTGTGAGTTCTTGGGTGGGTGTGGCTCATGTTTGACTTGAGCCACCCATTTCACCTTGTTCCTACAATAAAGTGCAGTGGAATACTGATGGTTTGTTTCAACCATGTTTGCACTTATTTCTATAAATTCTCCTTAGAAGACAATCCAGGCAAACATGGCTAAGGTGGAAGCATCGCTTACATTATAGCACTGTTATATTCTGTGATAAAGCAACTGTGCAAATGTGCTCCGAGAGGAAAACCTAAACAAGTGTCCCATGTAAATATGGTGTGAAGAGAAATAACAGGACTTTGTGAAGAAGGATAGCAGGGTAATGGCTGCTCCCAAAGTTGTAACTGTGTGGTCTTACTAAAGTACATGCCACAGGTGCCACTGCAGGGCTGCAGCAAGAGCTGTACCTTTGCTTGGTTACACTGGGGGCGCCACAAATCCTATGGCAACTTACTCTGCTTGCTGCAACCAGGAAAATAAATGGATTGTGCTTACCCATGCTCATTAATAAGGGTCTCTTTATGGAGGACAACTTGGCTCTTGTCTTTCAGCAGGTCTTCATGATGATTATACAGGGAGGTGAGATGAAAATCCAGACTGTCTCTGGAAACCTTGGACACAGGATTTAAAGATGGGAAAACGTAATCGTTAGTACTTTTTAAAGCTGGACTCTATGCCTGTGTTACTGGACTATAACACCACTGTGGAATGCCAGTCAATGTTTATTTAGATGTTATCCATTTGAGGATCTACATAGAAGACAGAGTAAATGCTTTCACAGTAGGTGTATTGCTTCTTCAATTTATTTTTTAATGTATTGTGTGCACGTGGTATTTTGTCTCCAACCCTTCTACTTTTGTATTACCATAAAACAGTCCTTTCCAAAGTGGTGGGTCGTGACCCACCATCCTGTGAAGCACTGTCCTATACTTCTTTAAGGGGTGGGAAGAGGGGGAAGGCAGCAACGCAATCCCCAGGATCACGCTGCTGCCCTGGCCAAAGGGGCTTGATTCACACTTACTCCTCGCAGCATTGGCTTCCAGGGGGTGTGGGGAGTCCAGGGGATACCCTCATCAGGCTCCTCAAGCCTCACAATTTGCTAAAAATGGAATTGTGACCCACTTCCAGTTTTGCAATCGCAACCTGGAAGTGGGTTGTGATTGCATTTTTAACACATTTTGAGACTTGGGGAGCCCTGCGGGGGTGTCCCCATCGCTCCCCACACATCCCAGAGGCCAGCACTGTGAGGGGTAAGTGTAAATCAAGCCCCTTTGGCCAGGGCAGCAGCTGCCCCCAAAACAACTTACAAAGTTCCCAACTACCTCGTAGGAGTTTGGGAATCATGAAATTAGTAAGGAAAGGTCAATATTGACATTTTTAGAAATATATTTACAGCAGTTTGTTATGGGCTATGGTGATGGGGGCGGGGGACGCCTGGGGCCAGTGCCAGATCTGCCTCTACCGATAGACTCTGCTGCCATCACAAGGACAGAGCCAGGCACAGAGTGACCATCCTTGCATCTTCCAGTTACAAGGATGATTTTCCCCAAATGAGCCCAATAGCCAGGGCCAGGAGTACTGGGTGAGTTAAAACACAAAAGGAATTCACTAAAACACAGAAAAAGCTGATGGTGGCTGGCAGGGGCGGATCTAGAGAAAATAGCGCCCTTGGCGGTGCCCAATGAAATTGCGCCCCCTTGTCGGGACCCACCGAAAATGACGTCATAGCCGGAAGTGACGTTGCTGGAGGGGCGCCATGTCCGCAGAGCAGCCGTACTTTTCAAATTTCTGCCAAGCCGATCTGCTTAACAAGCTCTCCCCCCGTCTCCTTGCAAGAGCTCCCAGACTGCGCACGCAGGGCAGCGCAGCACAGCCCTCTCCTTCCCTGACACAGCTGCTCCATGCCTTCAACGTGCCCCGTCCCATTCGCTGCCAGGATGTCTCTGGGCGGGCGCAGCCACCGCCCACTCCACTCTGCTCTTTCCCTCTGGCAGGCTGTGCCGAGGATGCGCCTTGGAACCGGGTGGTGATGTTGATGATGAGGTTTGGCCCCCCATAATTTCCCCCCTTTCTCCCCCAATAGTTTCCCCCTCCTTTCTTCACTGCCAAAGCACAAAGAGTTACGACGGCCGCTTTCAGTGGCAGGCTCGGCCCGGGCTCTCTCTCCGCCAAGGGACTCCCCGCTTCATCCCCCACCTGAAAAGTAAAGCTCGACTCAACTTCTCTTCCACCCTGACTTTTATTTTGTGCGGGGGGGGGGGAGGCAAAGGAGTGTGATGGTGGGAAAGGGGGGAGAGACTTCACCTCTTCGAAGCGCCTCCTTTCAGGAGCCCCAGCAGCCACATGCGCAGCCATAATTGCTGCACTGGGCTTTGGCTGCTCCTCCTGCTGTTTTTCCTGGGTGCCGCCTGTCCTCCGACGGGGGGGGGGGGAGAAAATACTACAGACAGTCTCGCCTCCCCCATGCTCGGCTACCTCCTCCCAGCCACGAAGGAGAGAAGAAAGAAAAAGTGAGTGGGAAAGCGGCAGGCAGCAAGCCCCTAACTGGAGGCGGAGATGCTGCTGCCGCGGTTCCTCCACGCTGGGGATCTCAGCTGCTCCTTTGCCTGGCTAAGTTTTGCCTCCTCGGCTCCTGGCCGCAGCGTTGCGCGGGGGGGTGCGCGGCGGCGCGCAATGTTGTGGGGGCGGGGCCCAGGGGCGCCAAACGGCGCCCCCCCCTGAAGAATGGCGCCCATGGCTCGTGCCATGGGGTGCCACAGGCTATTTTCGCCTCTGGTGGCTGGATAATACAAGGAGGAAAGAACAGAACAAGCAGGCTTGGAAAATAGCTTGGGCACTGGAAGTGCCCAGGTGCAGACTGTAGCAAAAATAAAAGCAGGTGATTACCAGCAAACTTAAAAGCAAGAGATTCCTTACTCTTAGTTCACAAAAGCAAAAGATTCCTTAATCTTAGATTCCTGTGTCTTAGTTCACAGGTACCCAATTATAACTTAGCAAAGTTATCAGCTTTCCAGCTGTTCTTACACTTCTCTGATTCCCAGTTAGTTGGGTGGAACTAGCCATGTACAGATTCCTCTGAGAGCGCTTGATCAGAACACAAATGAGCATCCTAAGGCTTGATTTTGAAAAAAACCCAGCTCAATGATGTCATTACTCAGTCTGATTGGCTTTGTGGCCATTTGGGCATCTCTACCTGTCCTGACCTGAGTAGATAGGGCGAGATGCCTAATTGGCTGGCTCATGCAGCTGTGCTGGCTAAGGTTCTGGCTGGATCCTGGTGGAAAAGACAAAGAATGCACCAAATAGTCTGTGTGCTTAGCCATGTGGCCTTTCTGCACTGGTGCTGATTTTAAAGTGTCTCAGGGAGACTGTCTTCCCATTGAATCTTACTCTGATGCTTTCTTAAGGGAAACATATGCGTAAAAAGAGATGCACAAGGTGTGCTCAATCACATGAGTAAATGATGAAACTACGTGTGTACGTAGTTTGGGAACTGTCTATGTAAATAAAGCTAAAACTAAGTGCAAAAGTGAAACCTGATCAATTTTGACTGAAGGGTGAGGTAATGGGCTTGCAATAAATGTTAGCGTGCATGTGCTTGGGATGTTTTAAGACAAGATTACTTTAACCAAGGTAAGAAGCATGGAAAAAGAAGGCAGGTTGGATGACAGACTAAGGGGATGACATTGGCAGTTTACTATTTTTACCTGAGGTTCTGTGTACCAGACTTCCCTTCTGATGCTTGCTAGTGTCGGTGTTGCATGCAGTCGATTCCAGGGATCCAGCTGCTGGGCAATATGGGCGTCCATAGCATAGGGGGCTTTCTGGACCAATTAAAGAGAAGTTCAAGAGATTTAAAGTAATGATTGCCAGTTACCCAGCCTGAAAAGGTGGACCCTTCCTGTAAAGTTCCTTGGGTACTGGGTCATTACCAGGGTAGACGCATCATTAACAGGATTCAGGTCAGTGGGAGGATGACCTGAGGAGGAAAATGTGTCATCTTTTCTAATCATTTTCAGCTAAGATTGAACAATCCCTCTCTTCATGCTGCTATAAGCCTCTGCTGGCTCTTATGTACCGCTAATCCTCATTATCTGGTTGGGTTCTTGGAAATCCTTGCAGATAGCTAATTCACAGGTAACGAATCATTGATCCTATGGGATCAATGGGGTTAGGTGCAAGGGGTACCTTATCTGTCATCAGAAGAATCCAGCAGAGACCCACAGGAAGCCAGCAGAGTGCAGCAGGAAGTGCCAAAAGATCTCTGGATGCTGCGGAGACCTTCCAGAAGCTGCAGGGAATCTTCAAAATGGCACCTGCACCTTAAACATGGCCGGAGGATACTTCTTCCAGCCATTTTACAGGGGTCAGTGCTGGTCACAGGTGCCATTCTGAGGGTCCCTGCAGCCTTTGGAAGGTCGCTGCATAGTGGATAATGAGGACAGAAACACAGGTAATGGGGAAAATAGCAATTCTGCCGCTCACAGATAGCAAGGTCGCAGATAAAAAGGAGTGACTATTTTTGAAGTACTGTAGAGGGACAAAAATTGGCTTGAAGCTCAACATTAAAAAAAACTAAGATCATGGCAACCTCTCCCATCACTTCCTGGCAAATAGAAGGGGAAGAAATGGAAGCAGTGACAGACTTTATTTTCCTGGGCTCCAAGATCACCGCAGATGGTGATTGCAGCCATGAAATTAAAAGAAGTTTACTTCTTGGGAGGAAAGCTATGGCGAACCTAGACAACTTAATCAAAAGCCGAGACATCACCCTGCCAACAAAGGTTCGCATAGTCAAAGCGATGGTTTTCCCAGTAGCAATGTATGGATGTGAGAGCTGGACCATAAGGAAGGCAGAGCGCCGAAAAATAGATGCTTTTGAATTATGGTGTTGGAGAAGACTCTTGAGAGTCCCCTGGACTGCAAGGAGATCCAATCGGTCAATCCTACAGGAAGTCAAGCCTGATTGCTCCCTGGAAGGACAAATACTGAGGCTGAGACTCAAATACTTTGGCCACCTCACAAGAAGAGAGGACTCTTTAGAAAAGACTCTCATGCTGGGAAAGATGGAAGGCAAAAGGAGAAGGGGGCGGCAGAGGATGAGATGGTTAGATAGTGTCACCGAAGCAATGAACATGAAATTGGGTGAACTCCGGAAGCTAGTGGAGGATAGGGAGGCCTGGTGTGCTGTGGTCCATGGGGTTGCTAAGAGTCGGATATGACTTAGCGACTGAACAAAGAGGGACAACCAGTGATGTCATGCAGGAACGCAGGGGAACTCAGTTCCACTAGTTAAAATTAGGGCTGACTCCGCCCACTTCACTCTCCCTCCTCCCCCCTCCCAATTCCTCTGCAAAGAGCTTTTCTTCTTGGTTGGCTGGCACTCAGAGGGTTAAAGGGAGCGACTTTAGAGGGTTCCTAGGGGGGGCGAAGGCAGTGATGTCATTCAGGGGGAACGGACCACAACGGGCGTTTTGGATCCTAACTGGCTCCGTGGCTGGTTCCGGGTTCCCGACAAGTGCCAATCAAAAGTGAGTTCCTGTTCCTAAATCATTTGAATGACACCACTGGGGACAACACAACAGCAGCAGAAATAATAGGTGTGCACTGTTTATTAATAATAGTGCACCCTAAATAATAGGTGTGCACTATTTTTTCTATTTGCCTGGAGCCCTATTTCCCTATTGACTAGACTCTCAGATACTGTATAGCCACAGGATAATGAAAGATCATTTCCTCATGGGCTACAGTGGAAGAAACTGACAAGATTGATTGTGCCGTTGGGCTATTTATTTTGGCTGCTGCCATTCTCCATCTCAAGTTATACTGTCTTTTGCTCCTCTGTCCTCCCCTGCAGAAATCTTCCTTGAGAAACTGTAAGGAAGGAACAAAAAGGTCAGTTTGTAAGGTCAGTCCTCAAGAAGGACAAGGCTATTTCAGAATATGTTTATAAGCACCATTGTTCTTGGTCTCAAACAGATCAGGTGCCACTGAACGTACAGGCCGGCAAGTCTTTTTATCCACTCTGGTACCAACAGTCGCAGCCTCTTTCTTTGATTTTAGTCTGTCACAAAGCTTCCTTGCAGATAAAATTAAGCATGACCCTAAAACTGCCTCCCATTCAAACAAAAGTTTAGAGTACTTAATGTTGCCTGACTTGGGTTCTATTTCCCCCTCTGTATTTATTGTGTCCCATTTTAGACTTGTTAGAACAACCCAAAACAGACCCCATTGTCAGAAATGAGGTATCCCAAATTCAAGGCTTTTTTCCCCATTGTGAATATGATGTTTTAATAGATCTCCACCTAAAGTAGGGGTCTCTATTACCTTGGAGTTCCTGGCCCTGCCATTGTCACGATCTTCGTTTTCATAGTTGGGGTATGAAAAAGAGTCCCTGGTGGGTGGCATACTGCAGAAGCTGAGAGATCTACACGCTGTGGACGAGGGGCAGACCCGGCAGACCACGAGGTCTTGTTTAGAATCCGGCAGCAGTTGCTAGGCGACAATCTCCTAAAGCTTCCGAATCGTCTGCCTTATTATCCACAGCGCCCTCTAATGGCTAGGAATAATAGTACAGAAGACGGCGGCGGGACTATTAGCATTTGCTGCCCTGGAGGCGTAAGAAACACCTCGGGGTTACGGAAAGGAAGAACACTGGCTTTAGGAAGGGGCGGAGAGAGGCTAGCCACGTGGGAGATAGCCCTGAGATAGTGACGTGGGAATAGCTGACTAGTCAAGAGCGGGCAGAGGAAGAAGTCCGCACACTTTCACCGCCCCCCCCCCCAAAAAACACGTTGGAATCAAAATGGGTTATGTGTTTCTTTACTAGTGGAAACTAGTTTATAATTTAAATATATTGAATAGTTAAATGCATTTGTAATATTCTGTACTGCGTAACTATTTTTCCTTCCCATTAAAAAAATATATTTTAAAATAAGCAGCCTCATTTGTTTTGTTTTTTAAATGTCTATAAATTTAGGAAAAGGGGTACGGTTTTCAATGAAACTTTAGCGGAAAGACAGGTTTTTAAAAGTCGCTTAAACTTTAAAAGTCTTCTCTAAAATGTTATGTTTCGGGGAATGAACACTTGTCTTTTTAATTTTAAAAGAAGGCTTTTTCCCGTCCCGATCATCTATTTGCTGAAGACAGCATTCCTATACACACTTACATGACAGCAAGTTCCATTAAACTTTGAGGGGCTTACTGCTGAATACGTGTACCTAGGGTTGCATTGCCAGTCTAGATGCAGAGGGCTGGAGATAAGTAAGGGTGTGGCTTATGGGTGCAAATATACACGCCACAAAACACTCTGCAAGTGACCGTGTAAGAGTATAGAAAGCAAAACTCACAAAATAAAGAAGCTCTGTTTGCGCGCGCTCAGGGCAGGATCTTATTTGATGTGCACAATAAATATTGGGTCAAATGGGTTGGTAACAAGCACAGAGATCACATGACTAGGCATACAATCCACATGCCATTCACCCCTCCCTCCCATTTATTCTCCTTCAATATGCAGCATCCTTTCAAAGTTCCACGTGCCGGTTGACCCCATACCTGTTAGGTTCAATGGGCCATATCACGTCCCCCCAGCGCTCAGCCCTAAATGTCAAATGTGCAAATTGAGGCTGCGGCGCGTTGATCGCCGTGCTCCAAGTCAATCGGGTTCTTGTTATTCAGGCGTCTGGGATCTGATGGCAGCGGCTGGAGCGAGCACTGAGGCCTGCCTCTTCCAGAATCTGCGCTTGCAATTAGCGCGCGCCAGCAAACGGCCTGCCGGCCTTCGGCACGCGCAGGAACCCCCGGGTGCATCTTTCAAGCGTCAGGTGCGCTTCAGCCAGAGGCGAGCGCGCGGCGAAGGCAGCTGTGGTTGCTAGGCAGCGAGGTGTGGGCGGCGCGGGTCTGGCAGGGGGCGGGGCGGATCGAGGCGAGGCTCCTGCATCCCTCTGCCTGAGAGTGCTGCTGTTGCACCTGAGTCGCGGCGGGCTGCCTTCGAGACGCACAGAGCGGCGGCTAGTGCCTTGCTGCTGCGCCACGATGGCTGGGGCTGGCAGGTTTCATCCGACTGCAGCTGCGTGCCGGTGCCTCCTTGCTGGGACCGGGCGGAGGCGCCCGCTGCCGCTCCTCCCGCTCTGCCTGTTGTTGCTGCTTTGGGCAGGCACCGCTACCCAAGGAGAGGAGCTCCACGCCTGCAAAGAGGTACCGGGACAGGGGGTGGCATCTTCTCGTGTGGGGAAGGGCAGAGGTGGGCCTCTTAACAAGGACCGGATCGGGGAGATTAACTAAACAGCTCAAACGCCATGGAAAGATCATTGTCTAGTCATTGTATGTACTAATACAACTCCAAGCCAAAGTAATCCGGGATGCTTAGGGCAAAAGGTACTTTGGAGGAGCATCGGGGTTTTGTCGTCGTCGCGGCTTCCATATGGACGAAGGTAGAAAGGTAAAATCTGCGAAGCTTTTGGTCACGGGACTTGGGAGGCAGGCACAAAAATACACTTGCCTGCCTTTTGCTTAGGTGCCCTGGTGCCAATACGGTAGCATGCTGAAAAACAGCAGCCAGCGGAAGGCTGTGTTGATACGATTAAAAATAAAATAAGGCATCACCTCCTCTTTGGGGCGAGCAGCAATCCTTTTCCATGAGTGTTTTAATGGGGGGGGGGAGTGATTTTAACTTCAGGCTACTACGACCTCATCAACTGACATGGATTTGGCACATAGGGAGTTGTCTTATACTGAGTCAGACACATTGGTCTGCCTAGTTTATTTTTGTTGTTGACACTGATTAGCTGTGACGATTCTGTAAGATTTGGGGCAGAAATTTTTCCGTGCCTTCTCTGAAGATTGAATCTGATACCTTCTGCATGCAAACCATGTGCTCTGCCACTGTGCTACAATCCCTTCTGTAGGGTTGTGGGGATATCTGAGTCATGTATCAGGCTGCAGTAAGCAGCAAGAAAGTAATTTTATTGCTTTAAGGGAGATGACGCTCCCTGAGCAGCCGACAGGTGTGTTTCACACCAGCTGTAAGCAATCAAGGCAGGAGTGGCTCCATGCGGGCGTTCTTCTATATGTCCATCTGTTTGGGGAACCGTAGCTGTGGACAGCTGGACCTGGACAGAGTGAAGAACACGTGGACTGTGAGCCAGGAGAGAGCTATCCAGTAGAAGACTTCTGTGCAAGGAACAGAGGACTTTGTATCTGCAAGGAAAGCTTTAGATTCTCTGGGCCACCAAAATGAGTTCAGTTCTATGGTGGTCTGGTGATTTTCATTCATCCTGTTGTCCTCTGAGTTCTCCAGGCACTGGACCTGATAAATCCTTCAGTTGCCCAATGGAAAGTTGCCTAGTGATGTCCAATTCCAGAGAGTAATCTCAACTGTAGCAAAAACTACAACCATATGGCATTGTAAGGAATGGAGAAGTTTACTGTGGCCCAGGCTTTTGCCACCATTCATGTATTTGTCATTAAGAAGTCACCAGAGTCTCTGTTGTTTGACTGGCTGTGCATACTGGGTTCCAAAGTCCCCTATGCCTTTCCCCCCCTAAGCCTTTCCTGCAGCACAACCATCTGCTTTGGCTTTAACCAAGAGTGATTGTAAGGACACATTTCACAAAGCAAAAGAGAGACCCTGCATGTCTATGCTGCCCAACCTTCTTCCATTGCAATGCAGTACTTGCTTGCCTGCCCCACACTCCCATTAACTGACTCTACCCTGGACAACTGACTCTGTGTGTGTGTGCGCGCGCGTGCGCGTGCACACGCATATGTGTTTTCTGTGTCACATGGCAGGTTGCCTGTGTGTCAGAAGCTAGTAACTTCCTCATGGGTCAACAAGGAGTGATTTTAACTTTTCCTGTGCTTGTCTGTTTTTTTTTTTAAACTAGTTTTATTACAGAAATAAAATGGAAATGGATTTGAACTGAATTAATTGATGGAGACAAAAATCAAAGACAAATGAAACAAAGTGTAGGAAAATTGCTTTTAAAGGGCTGCCAAGTACATGGGAGTGAAAACACTTTTGATCTCTGTCTATTGTGCAGTCCATTGTTACATTCCACAGGCACTTTGCATCTCTTAAGGTGTGTCATGATGTTAGGTCTTTTTTTAACGTTTTGGAAATGGCATGGTTGTCTAGATTTAACATGTAAGTTGGTAGCTTATAAGTACTTTCCCTCTGTTATAGTTTAATGATGGGCATAACAGATTTTCCCATCTCGTTACACTGTTGTATCTTAAAAAAAAATCTGGCACAACTGCCAAAAAATAGTTCCATTCCTTTTCTGATTGTGGTATGGACTCCTGCGCTTAATGTTGCATGATATGTAATTATTTCTCTTTGCTCCATTCTTACAGTTTCTTCTGTTCTGATATTGTGGTTGAACATAAACCTGTGGTTGTACAGTGCCATTTTGATCTTTGTTAACTGTGTGGCTTGTGGTTGTATGCTCATACATAGAAGTACAATGTGGCAATAAGGAGTTGCTAGCAAAGTTGTATGAGTGTCATGCTATGTATAGCCATTTGTGCATACAATTCCTATGATTTTTAAATGTCAATAAGTGAATGAGACTTTTGGAATAGGGAAAATAAGGGAAGCGTATTTAAGGGTCCAGTTCTATCCAACTTTCCAGTGCTGATGCAGCTGTGCTAATGGGGCGTGTGCTGCGTCTTGGGGTGAGGGGACAGTCTTGGAGGCCTGCACAAGGGAATGTTTGTTCGCTTACCTCAGAGCTGCAGTGTGGCTGCCTCAGTGCTGGAAAGTTGGATTGGATTGGGCCTTAAGTTACCATTACACTAAGGCTCCAATCCTATTTGGGCCTTGCAGTGCTGGCACTAGCATTCTAGCAGTGCCTTTCCGGCAGTTTGAAAGTGGGCTGCTGAGGACAGTGTTATGGCACATGCAGCAATGGCTACAGAAGCTTTTGTCAGTGCTGGTAAGTTGGTGGCAGAGGCGTGTTGTGGGCAAGGAGTGACAGGCCAGGGAAATTTGGGGGCAGATTAAAGGGGGAGAGGTAGGGAGAGAGAGAGAGAGAGAGAGAGAGAGAGAGAGAGCAGTGGCGTGCCTTGCAGGGGCTCTGGGGGTCACAGAGACTGGAACGGCAACAGAGTCGCTGCCTCTGCTCACCCGAGCTGCCGCAAGCGTGAAGGCAAGTGCTGTTCAGCCCGCCCACATTTTGCGCTCCGAAATGAAGTGTGGCGTGGGGGGGGCATGGCAAGGGCAGCGCCAGGGGGTAGGAAGCTAGCGGTGGGGGCAATGAGCATCAACCTGGCCAGGGCGGAGCCTTGGCTGGGTCCACCACTGAGAAATAGTGACTATTGGATCCTTTTCCCAAACAGTTTCAGCCCTTTTCTCTCAGACTTACGCTAGCACAATGGCTGCTCTGGGTCCAAGGAGACCCATAGGTAAAGATGTGATTTACTTTACTCCGAAATGAGCTCATTGTGTTCAGTATTGGGAGGCCAACCTTGGGGTGGGAGAGGAATTCAAAAAACATTTTACTCAATTCTTCTGGCTGTCTGATTGCCCATCCAGCTTGCGCTCCATCAGCAAGGCTGTGTCAGGGCCAGTGGAGAGGGGTGGTAGGTCCATGCCATGATCATGTACTGATGAGGCGCATGTCATCACGGTGCCCCGTCACCTAGAAGTGACAGCACTTTTGGGTCTCCGAGAGGGCAGGGGCACTGCCAGCTTCACTGCATCCTATCCGGACTTCAGGGGAGGCTCCCCTTGAAGTTGAGAAAAGGCCACCAAAGCCATGTATTGTCCCCAAAGGCAGGGTGCTGCTGGCTCTGTCATGCCCTGTCCCAGCTTCAGGGCTTTCTGGAGGTTTTAGAAGACCTTCCAAGGGCCAGAAAGGCTGTGTGCAGCCTTTCCGGCCCTCAGAAGGCCTCTGAAAAAGCCTTAGAATTGCCTTCTGGAGGCATTAGAAAGCCTACTGAGGGCTGGAGAGACTGTGCACGGCCTCTCTGGTCCTCAGGACACAGCTGTGTGTGGTCAGGGCAGGGCAGGCAGAGTCTCGCCTGCCTCTAATAACCTCAAATCCTTGGGGGATAGGATTTGTCAGTAAGCCCTCAACATATGCATTTGCACTTGTTCCATCCTAGAGGTCTTTCTGGATATTAGAATGTGCATACCTTGCAGTAATGAGCTCTTGCCGGCCCACCATTATCACTCCTGCTCAAAAGCATTACAAATGCTGTACTGTGCCTACTTAAATGCCAGTGCAACCATCTATAGCTTGGATGTCCATAAGACATATGTCCAGAATACAGGGAGCCAGTTTCCTGATCACAAGGGCTGTGGTAGTGGACAAATGACTGCAGGACACAGTGCCTAGCAACCAGAATCACTTTCCTGCCCATCTTATCTTGAATCTGGGTTCACTGGGTCAGTAGGTTACCGCCACCACCCAAGGCCAGGGGAAACCAGACCAAAGGAAGCTAACTTGGGGTTTATGTATGTGTCTATGACCTGGTTTCTGGACCCTTGAATTTCCTGCTCTTGGGGATCAGGCAGGCTTCCAAGGAGTTGGTTGAAAACTACCTTTTTGTTAGTTGGGGAAGGACAAAGGAGAGGGCAAACAATAGACAGCAGTTGAGCAATGTAACTGTTGCCTTTGACTCAGGTGCCCCTTCAGGATGCTGAAATAGTACAGGAGGTCAACAATAGGCACATCATAGAAAAATATCAAAATAGAGCAATATCAAGGATTTTCACCACAAGGGCAATATTCATTCTATATTGTTGGGATCTGATATCGTGAATTAGCTTGCAGGCAGAGCCAAGGCCTGAGGCAGTGCTCAACCAGGTTGCCTGGAATTGATGGAGGAGGGTTCCCAGGTGCTTATGAGCAAAGAAGCTCTCTGAATAGAAGGCCTCCAAAAGCAAATGGGCTGCTCAGGTGGCTCACACTCCTTCCTTTTTGAGTTAGTGAGGAAACAAAGGTAATGTGGGCTGGGGAGGGAGAGAGGATTTGATCCAAGGAACATGGGGATGGAAGGAAAGAGGAGCTGACAGCTGTAAGCTGCAGACATGCTTATAAGACTGATATTGTACCTTGCTACCCAACTCCATCCAAATCTTCAAACCTGTATATTTGTAAATAAAAACAATATTACAAAGACATTATAAGTCCAAATGTTCTCTCCCCCCAAAATTTTATTGTTACCCTGGCTTTCCGCTCCACATGGATAGCCTAAGGCAGCTGACAATCTGGGCAGCAGCATCAGTAAAACAGCCATAAAAACATAAGCAAAACACATCAGTTAAACAAATCAAGTAATAAAACAATGAGCAACAGTACAACAAAACTGTGCACTCATATTCACATCTACTCAGAAGCAAGTTGCACTGAGTTCAGAACTGTAGTTTAAGAACAAAAAAAAGCCATCTAAACATCAGTACGGTATTCATAACACTACAAATCAGAAAACCAAATCAACTAAATGCCTGCTAGAACAAAAAAGTGTTGATTCTTGAACAGTGCAGTCCGATGCATGTCTACTTTGAAGTAAATTCCATTATCTTGGGGTTTACTCCTTGAAAAGTGTGTGTAGGGTTGCAGCTTGAGGCATGTTGTCAAAATGGGAGCAGCCCTAATTTCACAGGGAAGGGTGTTCAATGGCACCCCAGCCAAGAAAGCTCTGTCACAGGTAAAAGGTAAAGGTTTCCCCATGACCGAATGGTCTAGTCATGACCGACTGTAGGGGGCGGTGCTCATCTCCATTTCAAAGCCTGTAGAGCCGGCGTTTTTGTCCGAGGACATGCTTCCGTGGTCATGTGGCCGGCATGACTTCACGGAATGCCGTTACCTTCCCACCGAAGTGGTCCCTATTTATCTTCTTGCATTTTAGGTGCTTTCGAATTGCTAGGTTGGCAGGAGCTTGGACAAGCAACGGGAGCTCACTCCGTCACACAGTCTCGAACTCCCAACCTTGCGGTCGAAAGCCCAGCAACAGCGGATTAACTCGCTGCCACCAATCCATTATTTCAGTGGCGATGAGCACCTATATTATTATTATTATTATTATCATTATCATTATCATTATCATTATCATTATCATTAATAATAATAATAATAATAATAATAATAATAATAATAATACTTGTATTTATATACCACCTTTCTTAGGTCACCAGATTTCTCTAATGACTGTAACTCAAGGCGGTTTACATAGGCAGGCAATTTTTACAGAAATGTTCTATCTTTCAAGAACAACACACATACAGATGGATCTTTCTGGATTTAGTCTTTCTTTCTGGCCACCCGTTTGTCTTCTTGCTGGCTGATAAGTGGCTTCCCTGCTCCCACCAGAGAAGCAGCTGACTTCTTAGGGTCTCCCTAAGTGACTTTAGCAAGTGGGCAGACTCATGAAGGAAGTCACTATTCCTGAAGTAATCATCCTGAAATTCTTAAAGGCTTTACCGTATGTTTAATTCTGCCTAGAAATATGCTAGCAACTAAAGAAGTTATAACATGGCCATGAAACCGTCATGGCTCCTAGTTCCAGTTCACAACATGGCGGCTGCATTCTGCACTGACTGAAGGTTCTGAGCAGTCTTCAGACATAGTGGCACATTGACAGCACAATCCTAGTCATGTCCTCTTAAAAGCAAGTCTTATTCAACTAAATAAGGCCTACTCACATGTAAGCGTGTATAGGATTGCAGCCTCGGTGTGTTACAGTGATTGAACTTTGATGTCACCAATGCCATACCAGCTTGAGCCAGGCAAACACATCCCCAGCCACAGCCACCAACTGACCACCCAGAAAAAAGCTGCGTCCAAGAGTATCCTGAAGCTTTGTAACTATTCCTTTAAAGAGAATGCAACCCTTTCCAGGTGAGGCTCATGTTCCACCACAAGGGCAAAGCTCTCGTGACCAACCTCTGTCTTTTCTGGATTTAAATTTCATCTTGCTTGCCCTCATCCAGGTCATCACTGTCTCCACAATGATTCAGAACTTCCACAGCCTTTCCACCAGAAGATGGAAAAGATAAATAGAGCTGGGTGTCAAGCAAGACTCATGGATGGTCTCCCCCAGTGGTTTCTTGTAGATCCTGATAACCTAGGGGACAAAATGGAACCTTGTGGGGCACCAAAGTGCTGTAGTGGAGTCTCCCAACACTATCTTCTAGAACCTTCCCTGTAGGAAGGACCAGAGCCATCACAGAACAGTTCCTCCAACCCTCAATCCCACAAGGCAGTCCAGAATGATACCATGGTCCAATATCAAAAGCTGCTGAGAGTACCAGCAGACCAATGGACGTATTCCTTGCATATCCAGTTTTGGGGATAAATCGCTCTGTAGGATGATTGTTGCTATTCCAAAACTAGGCCAGAAGCCAGAATGAAAAGGGTCCAAGTAATCATTCAAGAATTCCTGAAGCTGGGTCACCACTACACCTTGTCCAGGAATGGAATTTGGAGACTGGCCAGTAAGTATTCAACATGAAAGGTTTCTTCAGAAAAAAATTTATAACCCTCGGCCCACTCATCTAGGAAGGGCAATGGTTGTAGATCCATTTCACATGGACAACCTCTTATTCACAAGAATTCTGTCTACCTGCTCATGCTGAACAAGTTGAAAAGAATGCAAGATTACTGGACAAGCAGTTGAAGAGGGAACATTCAACAAAATTGAAGCCTATGCTTTGGCAGATTTGAGTGGTTTTAACTGCAATATCTCCTGCAATTTATAGGCACAGAGGAATACTGAGATATCCTTCTTTTCATTCTGGGGACCAAGCTGTGATAGGCTCCTAAAAACATGAAAAAGCTCCACTGGCTGTAGTGGTCCTCACAATGGGTTCTAGCCCTTGTTCAACTGGCTACATCATGACTTACATGTCTTCCTCCAATGTTTCCCTAATCATCTACCCTGCCATTTCATTGTCAGCAGCTGTGGGCACTAAAGAATTGATCTGGCTTTACAGCTAATTCAAGGATGTTCAGAAGCAATTCTGTCAAGTCTGAGTTATTTCTCCATTCCAGAGATCAACCAGGACATCAGTAGTACTTTGGTAAAAATGTCCAGAGAGTTTTCCAGAGTGATAAGAAATCATTTGGATTCATAATCTTTGAACAGGTCCCCTACCCCACCTTTGCAGAGACTAGATGGTACAATATGCTTAAACCACCCAGGTGGTGATCTGTCCGTGACCAGAAGTAATGTTAATGTGTTAACATAGTGTTTCTCAAACTGTGGGACAGGACCCACAAAGTGGGTTGCAAGCCAGTTTCAGGTGGATTCCCATTCATTTCAGTGTGTATTTTATTTTTAGTATATTAGATTACCATGGTATGTGACCGCATTTGGGGAAATGTTGCAGATCTGTACTTTTCACAGGCTACTATGTATATGCTTTTAACAATGATAATCAATGGGACATACTTCCAGGTAACTGTGGATAAGATCACAGCCTTTGGCATGTTTGTGGAATTTTTTTAAACAGATCACTGCTTGGGAGGGTTTGGAGGGTGAATGTTTGTTTTAACAATAAACATACAGTACTTATTGTAAACCTTTCACTCACTTACTTGATTGATTCGATTTTGTCATATGGGGGTGTTAAAAATGTTTCCTGCATGATGATGTCACTTTCGGTCATCATTATGTCACTTCCAGCGGGTTCCAACAGATTGTTGTTCTAAAAAGTGGGTCCCGGTGCTTAAATGTTTGAGAACCACTATGTTAAAGGATTTTAAAGGATCTGAATCTCCTACAGAAACAGGTTTGCAGCTTGGGGATGGATTCAACACTGTCATTGGAGGTCCTAATGGCTTTGGTGCCATGCAATGCCTTCCATCACTGCAAACCTTCCTGGAAGTAAGCCAGACAACAGAAGCACTAGTAAAGATGCCACTCACTGTATGTTTCCTTGAATCTTATAGAAGCCTTTAAACGTAAATAATAACGGCAGTGTCCACTAAACTTGGGGTCCCAGTCAGTTGTTTTGGTCATCTGCCCATCAATGCAGCCACAAACATGCTCTTAGGCTGGATCATAAGTAAACTGATGCTGAGATCTTAAACAGGTTTATTCAGAGATAGGTTTCCTTTGTTTCAAAACCACAAATTTCCAAGTAAATGCAAGTATTTAGGGTGGCTGCCTTCCTTGGAATTGAGTTCCAAGGAATTGCCTTTCCAAGCAAATCTGTGGGACTTATTTCCTTTTAGGGCACAATCCTAACCTGGAGTTAGGCAGGCACTGTTAGGCCAGCAAAGTATGACTGGCACAAGGGACACCATAAAGTATGTTTGGACCACTCTTGGTGTCAGAGAGGACAGCACACAGATGTGTGCCATCCTCCCTGACTCTGAGAGTGGTCCAAATGTGCTGTCTCCATAAAGTGCCTTTGGAGTCAGGGAGGATGGTGCACATCTGTGTGCTAGCATCTCTGACTCTGAGAGTGGTCCAAACATACTTTATAGTGTCCCTTGTGCCAGCCAAATTTTGCAGGCTTAACTATGTCAGTACAACGCCAGGTTAGGATTGTGCCCTAAATCAATTTAGAACTGATTATATAGTCAAGAATACCATATTATATGGTCCAGTTGTAGTGGAACAAAGTCCCATGGTTGTTATTGGAACTTGCTTCAAAGGGAATATGCTTAGAGTCACAGCCAAACCATTTGGGACCAACATGGTAATGGTGTTGTGTTGTTATGGTTGTCAGCCAATTAACTGCCTACTTTTAAACTAATTAATCAAGTAATTAAAATTAAGTAAAAAGAGTTAGCCGAATGAACCCTTGAATCACTGCTGCACAACTTGTTTGTTGTGATACACCAAGCCGAGCTGAGTCTTCCAGCTGAGCTGTCTAATGCTTGACAATCCTTGTGTTCTTGCACCTCCCAGCAGGCAGCAAAACAGGAGTTTTATGCTGCTTTAAGTGATCTGCCCTACATGGCTGGTGGACTGTGCTCAGCTTGATGTGTCCCCAGTTGTGCAGCAGAGCTGGGTTACAGGAATCAGTTATCATCCCTTCACTATTTTTAGCTTCCGTTATTCATTATTTCATGCATGTTTTATTTCAATGTATAAGCTATCTCAACCGTGAAGTGAAATAGCATCCTAGCATTAGTGTTATGGGATGGAAGATTTTTCTGCTGCTATATTTTTAAATGGAAAAATTTCCATTTCTAAAACTGCATTGTAAATTAATTAACAGATACAACAGCAGCCAGTTTGAAGCACTCTCAGTTCAGGTGTATGTGTGGATACATGCACGACTCTTTGAGCATGCTAAAATTAGTAAGTCACCGGTAACAGTTTTCAGTGTGTTCATTTAATTACTTAAAATTAAAACAGTGTAAGAGAAGTGTAGAGCTTTATATTTGTTTGGGTATAACTTTTAAACCACTTTAAAAGTTCTTTGCTTTTTTTTATAATCAAATTTTACAATTCAATTGTTTTTGGCTGCTGGCAAAAACAGTAGAGATACAGTATGCTATACAAATATAAAACTAACATGGTTTACTTTTTATGGTGCAAGCCTCTACACTGGCTCCCCAAGTTATGGCCGGTTGCAGTGGTGCTTTTTGCTCAGGTGCAGTAAGTTGTCTGGTGGTGTTCTCACGCAGGCACAATAGCATTGGGCCAGCAAGAGCCAAAAGTTTCAGAATACTTAGGTTCTGAGTTCCATATTGACCCCTGGAACTTAAGTGGTGTATTGGTAGAGGACGTACAGCTCAATCCTATGGGCTACTTATGGCAGTGAATCTAGTGATTCGCTGCTGTAAGTCACCTTGCAAGAGTTGCACAAGACAAAACTGCCAGTGGAATTGACTGCCAGTTCAGTGTGCATGCCAGAACCATTTGGACTCTCTGCTAGAGCAGGTAAGATGGCGGAAGGTGTTGTTCATGGAGGGTTTGGGAGAGGATTGGGTGGGCAGTGGGCCTAACTGTTGGGGTATCAGAGTTGAGAGGATCTCGGTGGTGGTTGCACATGCAGAATCCTATTCCCCTTTCTCAGCCTCGACCATCCTTCGTACTTTGTCCTTTGTCCTCCTTGGACATATGCTAACAAAATAGTTGTTGTATTTCCAAGGAGACACATTGGCAAGGTGGCCTACTTGGTTAGGTTAAAATATTTTTACTTACCTCTTGCTGGCCATCCAGTTCCCCACCACCATCATTGCAGGCAGCATGTGCTTTGTCATCACAGCTGCATGGCAGGAGATGGGGGGATAGGATTGGGCTATTAGTGGACTTTTGAAATGCCAGCAAGTGGCATAGGATATGGCATACGCCCAGAGATGTGTCAAAGTCTCAGATACTGATATGACACAGGTGCAATGTTTACACCAATTAACTTCTGAAACTAGCACAGCTACCTTTAGGGTAAGTCCCAAGTTGGGTGGAGAGATGGGAGGGGTATGGGTGGAATGAGGAGTTTGATGTATACCATATCCTACACCGTGATGGTGAACCTTTTGGGCTCGGCATGTCAAAACTTAGGAAAATGCTTAACTTGACACTGCTGGCGTGTCAAACCCCCCCCCCCAAACAAAGGGTAACAAATTTTTATATTCATTTATTTAAACAAATATACAGTCCAATAATGTGTGGTGCTATGTATTACATAAAGAAACATCAAATAATTACAAAAATGAGTAAAACAAATACAGTTTTTGTCATGTATTGGTGAATGCTGGTGTGTCACTCCAAATTGGTTTGTCACTTTTGACACACGTGTCATAGGTTCGCCAACACTGTCCACCCTCTCCAGATGATGAAGTGTGTACAAGTGCTCTGCCGATGCCTGAGCAACTGTCGGAATTAGGAACCCCTATTGAAAACAATAGGAAAAGAAAAAAGCACCGAACAATCACACCAGCTATCACCTCCTAATAGACAGCAGAGCACAGGATACAGATTAGACTTCACAACCAGTCAAAATATCTCAGTGCTAAAGCCCCTGCCCGGAAGACCAGAGCCTAGATGATGGATCATGAGCCATGGAGCATCCTCTCTCTGGTCTCATGTTGTGTACACATACAACATGCACAGAGGAATCATAAGGATGGGAACTATGGAGAAAAGGTGTTCAGCACACAAAGCAAGCACTTCGCACAATCCGACTGCTGCCCTCACAATGCTATTGGCAAGATACTGTATTGATACTTATCTTCTTAGAATTCTTGGTACAGGTGCTCTGCCCTGGGAGAACTCTGCATACAAACACCCAAGTGAAACTTCCACTTCATCATCTCCAGAACAATGCACCACACACAGGTAAGCAACAGAGGGGTGGGAATCCCATTCCTCCGAGCGCTGATAATGCATATCTTCTCATGCTTCTCCCGCCCTTACCAAATATTGACCCTTCAGTATTGTCAAATAGATCTTTGCAATAAACTGTGTTGCCTAACCTCTTCCTTTTGAGCGTTGGCTTTCTGTTAGTGAATACTTGGTTCAGCCATTGTCACTGCTGGCTGAACACTCATCTGGAGCCTTTTTGTTTTTCAGGATTACAGCATTGCTGCATGGGGCAAAACCATCATTTCTCACAGGGTTCTACTGCAGGGGAGGGAAAGGAAATGCTCTGAGTCAGCAGGCTCTCACCTCCAACAGGATACTACTGCATGTGAACCCAGGTAACACCACTCTCACTCACCACGCTGGCTATGCGAGCAAGAGAGCATGTGTGGCTGACGGTGCCCTCTAGGTCTTTCTGTGTTTGTCTTTGCTCTCCACAGGCAGCAGTCCAAAAAGAGAAGAGGACACAAGACCACAGAGCATGCCTGACAGCAGTGACCAGTGTGATTCCAGCTGAGTTTCTGTGGGATTGCTGACCTACTTGTTCCAAGCATACCTGTTACTTTGCAGACTTCCATGACAGACAGTGAACTAATTGGTGTAGCCAGACCTAACCGGCATCTGCCACTTGGCTGTCTGTTGCAAAGGCACAAGAGCCCTGCTGGGATGAGATAGTTGGCAACCCCACTTGCGTTAATTGATTTCAGATGCTGCTCCGTGAGCAATAAAAACTTTGACCGGATCCCACTTGTTGTCACTTTGTTAGTAAATAGGGATACTTCCTTCCTACTCTAGTTGTTTCTTACTTCAGCTTGCCTCAGCATGGGATTCTGCAGGGGAGTGGGGGCCTCTTTGCTACCTGGGCCCATGGTCTGCAGCAGCATCACACTCTGATTCCTTGGGCTCCAGTGGTAATAGGGAGCTCTGTGCTGGACATCAGCCACGTGTTTTCTGCTGCCAGGCTGTTCAAAGCAGGTCATTTTGGGGCAGAGGCAGAGCCAGCCCAAGATTTTCTGATGCCTGAAGCAGCATGCTAATGCTGCCCTTCCCACGGCTGTGTGCTCCTCCCACTCCCCAATGTTCTACCTCCCTCCCCTCCCTCCACATTTTCTCTTCCTCCCTGTCCGGTTCTTTCTTTTCCAATCCAGGGAGTGAAAGGAGGAGGAGGAGGAGGACTCATGGAGGAGGACAGAGTTGGGCAACACACACACCCTAATCTGCTGCCTGAGGAGACCACCTCAGTTTGCCTCATGGATCAGCTGGGCCTGGACAGTAGGGTTGGGCAGCATAATGTCAGTTATGCCGGAGCTACTGTACTAGGGCTTCCAGCAATGGTGCAAAGAGCAAAGTGTGTGTACATGTGTGGCTAAATGGGTAGGCTGCTGCAACAGGGTTCAAGCATCAAATGCGGTAGGGACCGCGTGTCAATGATTGGCCTATGCAGCATTGTAGTGTGAGTTTTGAGCATACCTCCATCTACTTTTGGCTCAGCCCTGAGTGGTTCTAGCCAGCCTTGTTGAACATACAGTGCTGTTAGTTGTTGCAAACTAATTAAGTGGACTTAAATCTGCATTTTCTGGCTGTCAGTCTCGGTCTCTGTGCAGTGGGAAACCAACACCCTGGCTTGCTGAGTGCTGTTGAGGCCCCCCCTTGTCTTGTGTCTTGCTGAGCCCTCCTTGGCAAAAGCGCTCCTTCCAGGCCTTCCACCCTTTCCCCCACAGGAATGCACAGGGAGTCTTCTGTGTTTATTGCACGTGGCTGGCTTCCCTCCCTTGTCAATAGTAATTGAAAAAGTATTTCTTGGAAGCAGGTGTTTGTGGAGATGGCATAAGGGGAATTGCTAGCGCAGATCTGAGTAGACCCATTGCAGCAATGTTGTCACCTGAAGGCCATCTCTGAGACTACCTGCCCTGCAGGATGCAGCATATGGTCTGGTGGCATAGCTGGGGGAGTTAGATAGAGTTGGGCTACCAGTGATGCTATGTGGAACACAATTAAACCATGGTTGCCTGCAACATCTGAAACAGATTTATATGTGGGAGTTGTGCAAGACTGTAGCCAGCATTTGGGTGAGGACAGAAGACAAATAGCAAAAATCTAAATATAGGCAATCAAAAATATTTAAAATAAAATTATTTTATTTGGCTAATTAATTAAAATTAAATAAAAAAGTGAATACTAAAGTCAATTCATTCCAGGTTCCTTTGTCCTCATCCGTCAACATATTTGTTTTGAAAACTTAACATGAAGGGAAGCAAGTTTGGAATGTCACAGCCAACCTTGTTTAGGGACAGGCATTCCCTTGGCAATGTGCCTGGGTAAATTGGGAACTAGCATGATAAAGTTGATCCCCCCACTTCATTTCCATTCCCAGGTGTAATTTGTGTTCCACTGGGCCCTTCCTTATATTGAAAAGTGCCTTCTCAATATGTCCAATAGGCTCTTCTTTCAGATCCTGCCATCCAGCCAGAGGATGTTTTTCAATCAGTCAATTATCCCCAGCTATCCATTCCAAGAAAGATCTTGGAGAACTGGAGCAGGGAACATGCTGTAACTCCATTGTCCTTTTCTGCTTGCTGATTGGGAGCAGGAAGAGCACATTTGATTTAATTTATGCTGATGTAAATCCTGGCCAAAGTTGTTGGCTCCTGGAAAGCTCATTGCTGTTTTTTAACCTAAAGCAATTAAGATCAGTTGATACTGCTTCTTAGTCCTTTCAGCTGTTGCTGAGCAAGGTGCTTTGGTCTATCATAAATTCCCTTTTTTCACTGCTGCTCAAAGATAAATCCCTGCAGATGCAACTGTTTGCAAATAACTGTACACTGCGCCCCCAAGTTACAGACATCCAAGTTGCAGATATCTGAGTTATTGATGGCAGTGACAATGGTTTCACACAGGCATAGTCCGTCCATTGTGGAGCTTTTATGCAAGCACTATAGCACTGGGCTGGCAAGAGCCAGCTGCTTTGATCTACATATGTTCTGACTTCCAGACAAACATCTGGAATAGAACTGGTATGTATCTTGGGGACTTGGTGATTTGTTATAAGCAGCAAGCAGAGAGGCTAAAGCACTATGAAAGCCACATCCACTGTAACAAAACCCTACCCTGCTCACCCCTTTCCATGAATAGTAGGCAAGTTTTTTTGCCCACAGATCCTATTTGAGGTTTTCCTCAATCATCTTTTTGATTGGCTCTTGATTCCAATAACATCCTCTCTGTTCTGCCCTCCTTTAGAGCTCTTCTGCCTCCTCTTCTATCACCATTATCTCTGCCTTTTATAAGCATTCTCCTTGCTAAACTGGCCTTCCCCCTCCTGCAGTCATTGTCACTGAATTGGAATCATGGGAGGATAAATGACAGCAATTTGTCTTCTAGGCTAGGGTATTTTGCCACTCTCCAAGCTGAGATCAGCCACCTTCGACTTGGATGTGTTCATTTTCCCTATGTATGTATATCACATCCTCCTTTTCTATTTCAGTTATTTTTACAGTGTATTTGGAACTCCATTAATATTACCACGTTCTTTGGAAATTCTTTTCCTTATTTGAGAAGCAGTCCCTATCTGTAGTGTGGGGACTTCTCTCTAAACCTCAGATGAGGCATTGCAGGAATCTTACAGTGTGTCATGCTCAAGGATGCCAGGCATCCAGCACAACTGAAATTGACTGACATTGACTAGCCTCTCCCAAGTTTCAGGAATTCCTAAAAGCAAACCACAGTGACATATTCCTGAACTGTCAGATACAATTCTCAGAGCAGGAGTCCCCAGTAATATATTTCAAGTAATTTACACTCTTAGTCTATGCATATGTCAGTATGTCTGTCTGTCATAGCAACACTACAGTGACATCATGTTTTGTCATGTTAAATGGCAGCTTAGGTCCTGGCATATACATTAGCATATATGCTTGTGCAGGATCAGGTAGCTAGGCATAAAGAAACTGAACTGAGTAAGTTGTAAACGCAGCTCATTACATTTTATGATTTGTAAGTGTTTAACTTTGTAACAACTACAAGGTGGCTGTTTATCGTCCACTTATGCAGATGCTGCTCCACTAGTGGAGCATGTTGCATGTAGGAGCTCATCACATGGAGCCTCCAGTCCTTTATCCTTATCATGTCACTGCTTCTGTATGTTGTTTGCAATGGTGAGCTGTTAGAAAATGAATTCACCTTTGTGAAGCAGTTAGATTTAAAGCACCAGCTACATGATGTGGCTCCTTGTCATGTTTACATACTCTCTCAGAGCCTGCCCCCAAAGAGGTATGCAACCTTTCCCTGCTGGGGTCTGTCACTGATGCTAAGTGTGAAGTGTCTGATTAGTATTCCTCTTCTTGTTTTCCTGTGAAAACCTCGTTAATGAGACACTAGCTTTTCCATGATTAGTACTTGAGAATTAGTGAAACTTTGACTGTAAAACACTTAAATATGCTAAAGCAGTACATAAACAACTATCTGCTTATAATTTTATAATGAGTTTTAGTGTCAATTTTTCTGGTACATCATGCTTTGGGTTCATTTGTAGGCAAAAGGAGGACAGAAATAAATTTAAATCTAAAAGTTTATTTGAGCTGAGTGGCCATAACAGTGTAAGGCTGCCAGCCTAAGCACACTTTCCTGAGAGTAAACCATATTGAACACAATTGAACAATCTGAGTAAACATAAAAAGGTTGTGTTATTAGTCCTGAAGCCTGGGAAAAGACCGTATAGAAATCTTGAAAATAAATAAATAGGTAATGATTCTGCACTTGAACCACTTTCCCATTTACGCCATTTCACAGTCAGATACTTATCTATATATATAAAAACGGACGTGGGTCTGTGTGTGGGTCTGTGTGTGTGTGTGTATGTATGTGGGTGTGTGGGTATGTGGGTGTGTATGTTCTGCATAGGCTGCTCAACGCCTTGACCGATCCGCACGAAACTCGGGTAGCACGTACCTTAAGGCCTGGCGACAAACACTGCGGGGGTCACACACCCCTACACCCCCTGGTTTTTCGGGGAGGGGGGCCAGCGTGTCAAGAACCAAAGGCATTGCATTGGACTAGAGGTCTGCTGCCACCCTGTGGTCAGAAACGATTCTGCAGGTTATGTGGTGGGACTGCAGTACCTGAGCTGATACACAGGGACTAATCTAAAATGAAAGTGAAACTACTGCCCACTCTCTGAGTTGTCCAGGCTGGAAACAGCAGGTTCCAGACAATTCCAGCACCCAGTCGGACCTTAGAGGGACATATTTCCACACAGCTAACTGGCCAGCTGCTCCCGTTGCTCATACTTCACTGCTATCCTGACACATTACCTGCAGACAGTGTTCAGTAAGTGTGCCCGTTTCATTTCGCTCTCTTACTTGATTGTGTGCCTGCTTCCTACTTACTTTCACAGTGATAGTGTGCATTTTGGGCTCGGGGTCATCAATACGTTCGTATTTCAGGGAGGAGTGGTATATTTCCACCTGGATCTGGCTACTTCATAACGTGTGGGGGTGTTTGCATATTTCCGTGTATGTTCCTCCATCACTCTGGAACGCTGTGCGCCACACTTGGTACACATATTCCTGGTGATCTGCACAGAAATACGGGGGGGGGCCCTAATTCATTCCTTCTCCTACTAGACCCTCGGGATACATTGTCCCCCAGGCAACGCCGGGTCACAAACAGCTAGTTTCTTTAATAAAAAGTTAAGTTGATTTTCTGCATATCAGCTCATTTGATACAGACACCTCTCTAATTTCTTCAGCTGGTTTCTTCCGTAGAGGAAAGGTGTATTATGATTTTGTATATAAGCAGTATGATTTTGTAACATCCACTTTATATTATAACTCCAGAAGATTATAATTGATATTTGTATGGGTGCTCAGTTAAAATCACAAACTTTCACTTCTTAAAACCTGAACTCAAGGACATGACTGCATGTAGACACTCAAAATAGATGCTGAAAGATTAGTACCAGAACATGAAGTGAAAAGCAAAGCCAGACTAGGAATGCAGGTGAATATGTACCTTCCTGTTGAAAAGTTTTGCTTTTTAAAGTTGAGCTGGTTGAAAAATTTGTGTCCTGGCAGTTTGTATGCAAACAGAGTGAAACTGGAAAAACTAGCTTGGATTTGTAACTGACAAGGGGCCTAATCTGTAAACCATTCCTAATTAGGGGAGTCAGAATGACCATTTTTAATCCATAAATGTTCCCCCGGGGGCTTAAGTACATAGTTTAGTCAATGTTTGCAGAAGCAAATGTTCTTGATGCCCCTTCTTAATTAAAAGCTCTGCTGCATGCCCCAAGAAGTTCTGATCCTACATCAGAATGTTGTCTCATGTGCAGCAAAGTGCAGGATTCAGAAGGGTTACAGCATCTCAGTAGAGCATGTGTACAGTACGTGATTTGCATGCTCCAGGTTTAGTCCTTGCCACCTACAATGATAAAAGCAGGTCTGAGAAAGCCCTGTGCCTAAGACCTTGGAGGACCACAGTATAAATCTTTGGGCTACATGAACCACATTGTCTGACCCAGGATAAGGCAGTTGAGTCAGGGAAGTTGGTGAGATCTGATTTGGATAAGTGGAGGGTTAGGAGAGTTGCCAGCACAGTGTAGTGAATCTAGCAGATTGCAAATGGAGATAGTGCTTTTAACAAAACTCTAGAAGCTAGTTTGAGTATCACACATTTTTGCATTGCAACAGATAATACGTGAAACCTTTTAATATACAGCTTAAAGTGCTTGTCTGAAGAAAAAATACATAATGTGAGTTACTGCTGATGTTGGTTCCTATGTCAAAATTAGACTAGAGTGGACTCCAGAGGAGTGGTTTTTATTTTTATTCTTAAAGAACATTCAGAAAAACCTTAATATGGCCACTGGTCAGATATTCATCAGTGACAAAGCCATTTTTACATTAGTGTCAAGTTCAAAAGCTGCTGCTGATTATTACAATGCTGTCTACATGGGACTGCCTTTGAAGACATGCCTTTGGAAGCTGCAATTGGTGTAGAATACAGGGGCCAGAATGTTGGTGGGGAGCCAAATGAACAATCCACATTACCGCTATAGCATCGGTTTCCAAAACTACTGTGGTCACAGTGCCCTATGCAAGGAACCCTGGTGCAGTGGTGACTTCACCTGAGTCTCCTGGGTGCGGCCATCCTGAATCATACAAGATCTTTTGAGTTTGCAGAGATCTCATGCAATCTTGTCCAATTCAAGATGACTGTGCCTAGGAGAGCTGGTAAGAAGAGGCCATCAGGGACACTCCAGAACACAACATGAGTTGTCTGTGATGTACAAGAGCACTCTGGCACACAGTGAACCACTTCCCGATAGTATACAATACCATCTTTTTTACAGTACCATCAGAGTGCCGGGTGCAAGGGAGTGGCAGCAGGATGCAAGCATCTTGTTGTCTCGTGCGCTCCCTGGGGCACCTGGTGGGCCGCTATGAGATACAGGAAGCCTTTGGCCTGATCCAGCAGGGCTCTTCTTATGTTCTTATGCTCCCTGACTCTAAATGCTGGCTTTAGGCTTTGAAGCCCTACATGGTCTAGGATGAGATTAAGGACTGCATTTTCCTATACGAAAGCTGCTCATCCACTTAGATATGCATCAGAGACCCTTCCTTATTGGCCCACCTCTAACTGAGATATTTTTGATGTGGAACAGAGACAGGGCCCATTCAGTGATGCCCCCAAATTTGTGGAGTTCCCTTCCCAGAAAGGTGTGTCAGACTCCCCCTTCTGCCATTATTAAATCTCACCTGAAAATGTTTGTTTTCAGAGGTTTTAAAGTAATGCTTTAATTGGTGAAGACATACCTGCAGGCCTTCAAACCGCTGCTTTTTTTTATTGTATTGCATTATGTCGTTGTTTTTGTCTTATTGCATTTAGTATTTTTAATTTTTGTCAGCCGCATTGCGTCTGCTTTTAACAAAGCCAACAAACCAATACAATAAGTACAATGAAAAGCACAGAGCCTTTAGAAGAGAGGGAGGAGGTGCTGGAATGGCAGGCCAACTCCTAATACCCTTGCAGGCTTGCTGGTGTAAAACGCCTCAAGGAGGTTGTGGTGTGTGCTGATAAGAGCTCCTTGTTCTTGCTCTGCTGCTTTTTCCAACCTGTTTCTCACAGATAAAGAGAATAAGGCAGGCTATAAGATTAGCCAATACTTTAACTATCAATCAGTTGGAAACTCTAGTATACAAGGTCCAGCTTTGTGAAAATGGAATTACTGTACTTTGAATTCTTTAGAAGAATACTCTAGTTTCTTTCCTGAAAATTTCCACTTGCAATTTCAGGATAAATTTATTATTCCATATGGCAACTAGTTGACCTTTACTACTACAGTATACACCTCTGCTCCAAAGGTTCAGTTGACAATTGTCAGAGGGAGAAGAGGTACTGCTAGACCAAATCTGGATGTTGTTTAGCCTACATACCTACAATCTATTTCCTAGGAGGGGGGAAGAATGTTTCCTTCTTTTACTTGGCAGTTCCATGCCTTACACCAGTGGTCTTCAATCTGTTTTGTGCCACTGTCCAAATAAATAATCTAAGAGTGGGGATCCCTGCTCCTTCCCAAGATCCTATCCACTCACTCCAAGCACTGCTCACTATAACTAAATAGTCTTATTAGAGAGAACAGAAAAAGTTACCATTTATCCTGGCACTAATGAAAGCTATTTTAGCACAATTTCTAAGAACCCGAGCAGGACTGGGGGTGCAATCCTATACTGTGCTGGAATAGCGAGGCCAGCCGGCCTGTACCATATCCCGACGCAGTACAGGTGAGGCTGGAGCCTCCCCTATGTGCTCCTTGGATCTGCACCAGCTAAATAGCAGGCGCAGATCTGAGGAGACCATGCGGAGACCTTATGGCCGAATCCTGGGCCTGCCTCCTGGACAGGCCAGCACGCCCACCCAGAAATGCCCTCCCCCCCCGTCCCGATCCCTGATGCACTTGCACTGGCTGGCTTTGGCTGACATGAGGGAGGTGCGGCACCTGCGCAATGGGACCAGAGCTGCCTGCAGCGCCGGTCCCTTTCCCATAGCGCTGACGCGCGAGTGCCAATCGGTGCCCTCGCCTCAGTGCTAATGGCGTGGCGCTGAACCAACAACGTTGTGCTGGCACCACACACCCCTATAGGATGGCACTGACGCACACAATCATCTCGTACCTCAAGGAGTACATCAGATGCCTCCTCCTTTACTTGGTGGTTCTTTTAGTCCAGTAGTCTTCAGCCTTTTTCATTCCTATAAGTTGCTGTGACCCCACAACTGAGGCTTCGCAAACCCTTTGGGGCCCTGACACCAAGGTTGAAGAACACTGCCTTACACAATATGCCTCAGTATGTTTTGTTCTTCTTCATGGTCTCTGTGCAGTCACATGCAGTGGGAGTTCTGCACATGTGCAGAGCTGGCCTTGGAAGCTTCCAGAACTTTGTCAAGCTTTCTGCTCTGAAGTGGGGGAAGCTTTGCATACACCAAGTACCCTGGGGTAGAGAAGAACCTACTGTCCCTCAGCTCCTTTCTGGCTATGATGGGCTTAGATCTACCCACACTCAAGATGTATTTCTGATGATAGCTGTAACTTTAGCACCAACATCCAGTGAATTGCATGCTCTGTGTTTTGACTCTGTTAATCAGATCCTATCCTGACAAAGTGGTGTAGAGACCAGATGTTATCTGATGCACAGAGGGACAAATAACTTACCTGACACTATGGTTCTTCAAGTAAGCATTTGTGCAAAAATGCATGCCACACAATCATTCCTCTGAAACTCTGGCTCCCGCTGTTGGATCTTTTATCAAATACTATAGTTTGACCTTAGGAGTAATCCTCAAAGGATCACAAGGAATGGGTGTTTTTCCTGCCGTCAAGATTCTTGGTGTACTTGGGTTTCCCCCACTCAAGGACAGGGTCAGAACACTAAACAAAACTTTTGAAGCTTCTGAGATTGATTCTGCACAAACCCAGAACTTCTATTGCTTGGGTCTGCACAGATGACCACTTGCAGAAGTAGCTACAGGTTAGGAACTGTCCTTTTTCCAGGACTCCTTTTCCAGGTTCTTGTTTGGAAAGGTGGCTTATCAGCTGAAATCTTATTTTTTTTCTTTTTCTTTTTGCTGAGTTACTGGTATTCATTATTCTCAGGTAGATTATCATGATAACATGTGCCAAGTCAAATAAGGAACAGCTCAGACAAGTGCTAGCAGCAAATGTCAGGCTCTTGTCAGGAAAACAAAGGGACCAGATCTGAACAGCAAGCTTGGGTCCACGATTCTCATGAATTTCCAACAGTCTTGCTCCTTAAAAGGGAATTACCTTAATTGCCTGAAAAAGTGTCAGTGTGTGTTCTTTATTTTACAAACATTGTCTGTGTGTTCTTGTAGAAAATGTTAAGCAGATTGAATGGTACTTGCCTTACAAAAAACAGTAAGGTGATGTAGCATGAGCTGCCATATATAGATTCTGCCCAATGGGTGTTTGTCAGGTGAAATACATGACATTTGCACGTCTTATCAGAAAAAACAAATAAGAACAACTCCTATAGGACTTGGGGAGTGGCAAAAACCATTTAAAGAAGGCATACATCTTTCACTTTAAAACATACAGTTCTATAAAATCAAGCAAACACAAATCGCAATCCAGTTAAGCACTTTCAAATGCCAACAGAATTCCCGAGACTTTTGCCCCACTCCAATTGGGGATTTAGGGCAGCAGATCTAGCGATACACTGCCATAAGTTGCTTTGTGATGGTGCAAATGTTGCACCACTGTTGTGCGCTACAAAGACGCCAGCAGAAATGGCTGGAGACCCTACATGCACACCAGAACTGCCTGGACACTTCACTTGTACAAGTAAGGTGGTGGAAGAGGAATTCTGGGTGGTTCTGGGCAGGGAGTGGGCCAAACCAGGGAGTGATTTGAGGGCGGGAGGAGGTGGACCTTGGCAGCAGTCATGCACACTGGATCCTATCCCATTTCTTGGTCCGGACCCACCCCATGAGGCTCCTTGGATACTAGCAAAATAGCTGTCATTGGTCTAAGGAGATCCCTTGAGTAGGTGGTCTCCTAGGAGGCAAGTGAAAAATATTTTTACTTACCTTTCATGGGCCATCTGGTCCCCGCCCCCCCACCATTTCATGCAGTGTGTATATTAAGAGTGTGTGTGTGTGTTAATGGTATATTAATGGTATATTAGACCAATGATAATGGCATAGGATGCTGGGGTGCTTCATAATAGGATGTGGTGATTTGCGCACTTAACTGTGTGCTGGATTACTGAAATACTTTTTTCCATTCAATAACTGTAGCTGGGATGATTTTTAAGCATTCCTTATCAAACATAGGGACGTGGTGGTGCTGCGGGTTAAACCGCTGAGCTGAGCTTGTTGCCCGGAAGGTTGGCAGTTCACGACCACGCTACAGAGTGAGCGCCCATTGCTGGTCCCAGCTCCTGCCAACCTAGCAGTTCGAAAGCATGTAAAAAATGCGAGTAGATAAATAAGTAGCACTTCGATGGGAAGGTAACAGCGTTCCGTGCGCTATGGTGTATAGTCACACCAGCCACATGACCACGGAAGCTTGTCCTTGGACAAAACGCTGGCTCTTCGGCTTAGAAACAGAGATGAGCACCGCCCCCTATGCTCAGTCGCAACTAGCCCATTTGGTCGTGGGGAAATCTTTACCTGTATAAAACTCTAGCTCCCGCATACCCACAATATCATTCCACATTTTGAAGATTGGTATAGACAATTCATACAAACATACATACACAAAGAAAACAGATGCTGTGATTCTACCAAATACTAGTTCTGGAGAATATGTTCCATTCTATATGGAGATACATGTACATACCATGAACAAAAGTACTATAGGACTTGGGGATATAAGTACACACCAGCAACAGATGCACTTGGGTGAGCAGTGAAAAATGGTCTGTTAAACAGGTACAATTGATGAGTGTGCAATGGTGCATCTCATTCCTCACTATTAACCATGACTGGGAGTCTCTCTGCCGGAGGCCATTCTCCCTTGCCACCTGAGATCTTGGAGCTAGGTGCTTGCAAAGCAAATGCTCAATGTTTCCTGAGCTGCAGCTGTGTGATTCGGGTAGGTACAGCTAAAGACTGAGAAGGTATTGTTGATCTTCCATGGAGCCTCAACCTTTAACTCAGAAACTTGAGATCGACTGCAGTTGACTTTCAGAGGGTTAGCATACCTGTAGCTCTTTTGGATGTCAGCTGGAATTGAATTTATTAACATTTTTGAAAAAAGGGGCTTCCACTATCTCTGTGTAATGTTCAAAAATCCTTGGCTGCAAGGAATTGTTTAAACAGGCTGAATGGGAGCATAGTGTTTCTTCCTTGTTCTCAGGTAACGTTCTGCCTTGGGCTAAGCCCACATTATTGCCCTTTGTACTTTTATTTTATTTTGATGTGTCCTTCTCTATTCTTGGGCTGCACTTTACATATTTTCAGTGTAAACATGCAGTGATCACAGGAATGAATGCAATATAGGGATACACAGGAATGAAGACAGACAAGAGTCACAGCAAGGAGTATATGGCAAGTTGTAGTCCTTACTCATGAGCAGATCTACTTGCAAGTAAGTTGCTGACTTTTTGTTCCATGCATCAAGGTTGCAGAAACAGTGGGCCAGATCTGAAGAATCATGTGACTAATTTTATAGGAACTATAGATTTCTGTTTCTCTAATATTATTTTGACATGTTGCATTGACAAACCAAATCTGAAATTAAAAAAGAATCCTATGGAGGTCCTACAGCATCAGATCTGATGTACTGCAATAAGTGATCTTATGTTGTCTTAAATACTGCACAGCCATTGTGCATGTCAGAGCCAATGGCCAGCGCAAATGGCCAGAGGTGGACCCAGTCTCTGTTGGAGAAGGTAAAATGCCAGTGACGCTAGATTGTGGATGGTTCCTGGGAGGTTCAGGGATTCAGCCTCATCCCTGCAGTTGGCAGGTTTGTGCAGGTTCAGTTTTCCCACAGTCATTAGCCAGTGTCTGCATGCAGATTGTGTGCATTGCATTATTTACATATGGTTAAATCAACATGAAGCCCAGTGCCCCAACTCCAGGTCTGCTTTGTTTTCTGTTCTTAAAAAAATGAAGGTAATATAATCAATGGAGACATTTTACATAGCCATAGTTCTGCCTTTGCACTCAGCTGCATTTCTGCCTGCACAAATGTGTAGAAGAAAAGAGATGACTGCTGCTTTCTTGCTTAAAGCACAGAATCTAGGACACTTTCTCTCTGTTCAAAATTCATTTTCTTCAAAAGTGTGCTGGCTCCTCTGTGATCAGCTGCCATATACTGCTCTAACAGAAAATCTGTGTGGCTGCATCTTTCAGTGACAACTGAAATTCTGGGTGTGTTGAGAGAGATCAAGGGTTTCAAAAATCTTCCCTATCAAACAGACTTAATATAAGATAACTCCCTTTTTCCTTCCCCAATATTCAAGTGCTGTGACACTTCAAAGAAGTGTGTGTGTGTGTGTGTGTGCGCGCGCGCGCATACTTTTTCCAATTGCTGTTTTAAACCAGCTACACATTATTTTTCATCTCAAAAAAGAAACTAAAAAGCTTTCCTACACACTAAAGGAGTTTTATATAATAGAAATGGTGCTTGTGAAAGGTTCTAAACTTTCACGAACCCCTTGCCTCATTATTTTCAAAAGAATGCTAATTCAGACAAAATATCATTGTGTATCATAAGCCAGGAAGCTCAAGAGCTGGTTCTGCAGCAAAAGAAAATTCAGTCTTCCAAATCTAGGATAAATGCCTTGTTTGCATTATAAATCGAAGCCCCGGAAAACTGAAACTCACATCTGAAGTACTGTTCAGATGATACCGTCATTTAAGATGGTCAGATTGTAATTTGTGTTAGCATGGTCCTGACATATTGGTTCCCCCTGATAGAACATGAGTGAATCTTACTTTTTCCTGTCCAGCAATTCAAGTCCTGGAGTCGTTTATGATGTATAGTAGATCTGAATTCATCCCTTTTTGGTACAGACAAATTTCCAACAGTAGCATAACTGGGCTGGTTGGTGCCTGGGGCTGGTGACTTGATGATGCCCCCTCACCCCCTGTGACTGTGCTGCCACCCCCTTCCCCTCACATGGGTGGCATTGGCCCTGGAAATAACTCCCACTTGGAGCTGTACAGGGACGAGGGGGTGGGGGCAACATTACAGCGTTTGCTGCACGCCACAGCCAAGAGCCATCACCACTCAGCAGAGACAGCAGAAAACCACCACTCAACCACAAGGGGGCAACTTACCCCGCTGGCCCTGGCTTAGCTACACCACTGATTTCCAAAGCAATCGAATTCACGAACAGCTGGAGTAATATTCATCCTGTATCTCAGAAAAGCGAAATGCTGTTTGACTAGCTATTGTGACAGTCACACAACCATCTGACTGTGCAGAGTGCTGATCAGCTAGTACTCATAGGTCAGAGGCTATGTGGATCTGACAATGGCCCACCCAGGCCTCACTGGAGCAGGTGCGGTGGGTGGGTTGTGGGTGGTAAATCTTGGTGGTGTCAGCGTGCGCCGGATCCTATCCCCCCTTCAAACCCTGGACCCACCCCCTGATTATCCTTGGACTTATGCCAGTGTGGGTCCAAAGAGACCCATTGATAACCAGGCAGCTTACAGAGAAGTATGTATACAATATTTTTATTACCTCTCGGTGGCAATCTGGTGGCGCTCCCCACACCGTAGCATGCTCTGTCAGTGGCCTGGCAGGAGCCTTTAGGATTGACTGTTTCCTACTGTGGGTGGCAGCAAAATCTGCAATTACTGCTCCTCCATAAGGCCAGCCTCTTCTGCTTCCCATATTCTACCCATGCTGGGACCAACACATTGCCATTTCGTTCTGTCTGAATGAATGGAGGTGGCTTGGAGAAATCCAGATTCGTTTGCAATGAAACAGTTAAACATATAAAATATCTGACACTTCCAGCGGCGGCATTCAGCCGGGGCGGGCGGGAAAGCGGCAGAACGCGCCGTTACGCAACGGGAGGACTGCCGGTCAAAGGTAAGTCCCGCCCAGCGTACCGGCTGAATGCTGCCACTGGATACTTCCTTTTCTGATTAAGAATGGTGTTCTTTGTAATCAGCGCGTGAAAAACATTCCATAGATAACTGCCACGCTAGTTAGGGAAAGGTTGCAAGCAACCTGGTATTACGGCAGTCTGAGTGCAGCAAAAAGGCTTGGGTCTCTGAGTTACATACATCTGCACCAATGCTTTTGTGTAGGTGCAGTTCTGTGGTGGTGCCTTTTTTTCTGGGCTGGTGTAGGTAGTGCAAAAGAGGGATAATTGAGCATGGTATACGTATTCGTCTCACTTCTAGCAAAACCTGTTATACTAGAGGCAATAATGGGACAACATAAATATGTGTAGTATACATGCCATGGGAAGCAAAGGCTGTCTCAAGCCACTCCAAACTCTCTTCAGTCAGTTTCTGTTATTTCTAAGGGATTGTTATACGGTTATTTCTGAGGAATTACTATAAGGTTATTTCTAAGGGCTTGTAGTACAGCCAGTTGTGAAGAGCAGTTAGCAAGATGGTCCTTTAACACATTTGCGTTCTAGAGTCCAGTCCCCCTTCAGCAGCATGAGGTCAGATTCAGATTGCAATCCCCAGCATACTTACCAACTCCCACTAAACCCAGTGAAACTTCCAGTGAAACAAGTTTGCCAAGCCCTTCAAAGTCCTCTGGAGAAATAAGTACTTGAGAAATTCTGCACTATTTCATGTGTTTGCCTCATCTTACACTTCTCTTTGTGATGAATTTGTACTTGTATTAGAGACCCCATAACACACTTTCATCTATTGTGAAATGTGACATTTATCCTGATCCTCTTTTTAAAAAAATGATTTTCAGAATAATTGAAAGATCTAATTTCTGTCCTTTCTTGAAATCTTCATAGTTGGAGTATTCTTCTGTTTTGCATGTGCCAGTAGAACCTCTCTGTGTGTGGGTCTCTATGCAGGCAAACCCCTTATGAATATACAAAGGTGTTTTATCATGAGCCAATCCTATATTGACTGGCAGTAGCTTGAATGCATGCAGACATCTATAGCTGGACTCTAAACAGGTTGTTAAAAGTAGTTTCCCAGCCGCATTGTTGCATTTTGAGTATGCATCTTTCCTGTACGCGTTTGCTTTTGTTTGTTGTCTAAATGCACTCCTTGTTCTCCAGTATCCATATTTTCTTGGTTGAGATTGGTTCAGAAATAAGAGGGTGAGAGATTCCTCATCTTAGGATAAAGATCTATTCCCTTATTCTTGGACAAAGTGGGAAAATATAAGGTGGTTTCAGTGTTCTGCGTGGCTTGCCAGACACTTGGGCTAAGTGTTCCAGCTGGCTGTATTTGCTTTCAGCCTTAGCTTAACTTCAGCATAAACATCTTCCCCTCACCTCTGCTTGGAGGGTGTCGGATTTCAAGGTGATTAGCTCTAGGGAACACCTTGCCCTGTAACAGCTGCTCTTCCATATGGATATGTGAACTACGATCAGAGATAAGGGAGGCCAGAAGGTTTTTGTGGAAAGCAAAGATGCTGGTTTCATGAATTCTGGTAAA
Source organism: Lerista edwardsae (assembly GCA_029204185.1). Taxonomy (NCBI): domain Eukaryota; kingdom Metazoa; phylum Chordata; class Lepidosauria; order Squamata; family Scincidae; genus Lerista; species Lerista edwardsae. The sequence continues at coordinate 801,112 of JAJKFI010000055.1, forward strand.
ATTAACCTCTGGAAAATATTGCTCTTAAAAGGCTGCCTATTTCTTGCTGTGGTAGTGGAGCTACTTTGTGTATTACCAATGGAATAATCTCTGTGACAGAGAAACGTGTGCCTGATAGAGTAGAACTTGCGGTGAGTCTTTTTATCTTGCATAAATATCGCAGGAAGCTGATGCACAAGGTGGCTTCCCGCTGTATCTCCCTGATGCAAAAGAGAGAAACATAGCTGATCTCTTATTCCTCACTATTTGTTCCTATGGAATAGGAGCTTGTCAAGCAGAACCCCACAATCTCAGTTGCAAACTGCAGTCAACACCTTTGAATTGGAAATAATAAGTAGGGAAGCTATTAACAAACATTGCAATGTATATCTATACTCTGAGAGCTGAACCCAATTGTGGTGGAAGGGGGAGTGTGAGGGAAAGGTGAGCAGCAGGCTAGACACAGTAGCATGACTAGTGGTTGGTAACAACTCCCTTGCCCCTCCCAACAGGGGAGTGAGTGAGTGAGTGAGTGATTTGGGGAGTTCACTAGATCTCCACTGCCACTACTCAGGCAGGGAAAAACCAGACACCTTGGACATTTTCCTTCCTGCATTGTAAAGAGTCCCCAAAATCTAATGGATCTCCACTTGTGCAAAACAATAGCATCCCAGGAGTGCTGCGTGCAGTGGTGAATTGGCTGGGGGGAATGTGAGACCCTTGAAGCGAGGGTGCTGGTTCCCAGCTCAGGGCAGCCTTGGCTGCGAGACACAATTTCAGTGTCAAGGCCCCAATCCAGCGCCGCTGCCCCCTGTGCTGCTGGACCTTCTGTCCCAGTTCGTCCATCTTCTGCTTCGTCACTGAGCAGGTGGCTGCTGGAGACTTGGCTTGAGTTTAGTGGTGGGCCACGTTTTTCCATGGCAGCAACAGCTCCTGTGTCCAATCCTATGCATGAACCGGATGTCATGAGAGCTGAGGGGTCACCAGCAGGGAGTGGGAAGCCAATGACGAGTGGGGGCTGACAGCAGGCCTCAGAGGAGAGCACTAAGAGGGAACTCAACAGGAGAGTGACTGGGTCCTTTGGAATTCCTCCTAGGGGGTGATCTGAGTTCCTAAAGGAGACTCCTTAGAGGAAAGTGCTGCTCTGGGACCTGTGGTGACACTGGCAGGGCTACAAGCAGGTTAGCTGAAAGCTCAGACTAGAAAAAAGAACCCCAAGAGTTCCACTTGAGAAAGGAGACATAACGTTTGCATAGCAGGGTTGATCCATACTTAAGAAATTACTTACTCCCTGTGAAATTTACACAAGACTTAGAGAGAGCAAAAGAGAGGGCTGGCAGATTAGCAGGGACGAGAATTTGGCCCCACAGTGAGACTGGAGCCAAGTCTTAAATCTCTATCCCCCAGAACTTGACTAGGGCACAAGTCCTAGCAGGTGCCCTTTGCTGACTTGCCCAGAGCCGTGACTTGAGTCATTTTGACTCAAGTCAAGAGTCTTTCGTGAAACGAGCCTCGGATGGCACACCTGTGCACTATTAAAAAGGTTTTGAGGGGGCTGGGTGGGTGGGGGCAGGTCAGACAGTGTGAGGGGACAGACACAGAAGTGGGAGCAGAGTTGCGTGGCAGCAGCTGGGAGGCTTATTTTATCAGCAGTACAACCCAATCCTTTGCAGCTCTATTCAGAACTAGTCCCATTGTGCTGAGGCTTCTTCCTCCCAGGTAACAATGGAGCATGAAGGCTGTCAGAGCCATGAGGTTGGAGGAAGGCATGCTAGCTCTGCCTCCTCCCCTTCCCTGGGGAGGCGGGTTAGACTCCAGTTGATCCTAAGGCAAAAACCTCTTGAGCTCCTCCTTTTCCCGCTTTAATGATAATTGGTTCCTTCAGAGATGGACAAGAAACTAGTGCCTTCCCTCCCCCGCTTCCTGCTGGATGCAAAACATTAACCCTTCCCTGTCTCCTGGCTAGAACTTCTGGCTTTCAGATGGTCCCACACCACCCAAAAAGGAAGCAAGCAACTCAGACTTGCGGGTTTTCAAATCCATTCTCGAGTCTGTGCTCGAGTCCTTGACATGTGGGATTCAAGTCTACACAAGTCAGCAAAAAACATGTATTTGACTCAAGTTCCCATCCCTGCAGATTAGACCTGTGATCTGTGTATTTTTAATTAAGAAATGATGGTGGCTACATGCATTGTGATCAGGAATTACCAAAATAAATATGCAGAAGAACTTTGTAATATCTCCACCATAAAGTCAGAGATAAGATGATTTGACCAAGACCACATAGAAAGCTGGGACATGAAAAGGATGGTTCATTTCAAGACCTTTCTCCTCTAGCCCCAGTTAGCCTTATGAACCAGCAGGGAGATAGAGGGTATAGTTATGTTCCCACTTGCAATGCCGCTTCTGCTTAATTTCCTTTGCATGTTGCCTTTCTGGTTATGATGAGACAAGCAAACACTCTGGCTCTCTCTGTCAGTTCAGAGCAATAAAGCAATATACTGTAGTCTTTTGCATCCGTTCTCCCCGGAACTTGATTAATGAACAACAACAGCCATTGTTATTCTAAGCTCTGTAGCCGCTGTTGGCCTATACTCAGTTCTGTTTGCTTGTTTGCTGAATATTTAGGAATTAAAGGGACCATGTCAAATTGGACCAGGCCAATACAGGTGTGCCCCAGTATCCACTGATTCTGTATCTACAGATACCATGGATACTATTAAAAAGATAGGGGAACATTAAACAAACCTCTCTTTTTTTTTTTACCGTATTGCAGCAAACACACTGATATTCCCCTATCTTTAAAAAGGTAACCCTAGTATCCATAGTTTCAGGCAGGGGCAATCCTGGGGAGGGGGGTCAGCACCCAGTGGCAACTACCAGAGGTGTCGTCCCCCCCCACAGGTGCCGCCCCCACTTGCTCTCACCGCAGCCCCTGCAGTGAAGCCACTCTGGGAAGCAGCTGAGTGCGGCTTGAATTAGCTGTGCACACCCTCTACCCAGAGCAGGTTTGCTACGGCTGCCCTAACAAAGCCGAACTGGGAAGTGACCACACGAGGCTTGTTTAAGCCATGCCCGGCTGGTTCCCAGAGTGGCTTTGCCGCAGCTGCTGCAGCAAAGCCCATCTTGAAAATGGTCGCGTGCGCATGTTCACTTCCCAGAATGACCCAACAGCCAAGCGCCGCCCGGGGGAGGGGGCTCTTGGTTGTTGGGTCATTCTGGGAAGCGACCGCGCACAGACTGTGCTATGAAGGCTACAACCATCCTTCTCTGCTCTGGGCTGAGCTAGGCCTCTGCACCAGGGCCCTATTAACCCGTGGCCGAGCCCCTAGGCTTTGAGGTATTTTGGGGCCCCTCTGGCACTTCCACCCACTATACCTGGCAGCCTGACCCTGGTACAGTTGTTCATGGAGGTGTAATAAGAGAGGGGTGATAAGCAGCATGATGTCACAACCAGTGGTGGGATTCAAATAAATTAACAACCGGTTCTGTTTCCTTCAGGGTGGCCTTCAGGGCCATCCGCTGCCTTTCTTCCCTCTCCCAACCTAAAATTAGCAACTGGTTCTGCAGAATAGGTGAGAACTGGCTGAATTTCACCACTGGTCACAACCCTGATGCTAATGAGCTAATGGTCCACCATTTCTCCACTGTGGTGCAGGGTGCAAAGTGCATTAACCATTGGAGCCATAGGGTACAGGTAACTGTACTTCAGCAAAAAAAAATAAAAAAAAAATTCATGGGCCCCTAGTCCCTGCAGGGCCCTTAGGCTTCAGCCTAGTCAGCCTTACGAATAACAAAGCCCTGCTCTACACTGTAGAGTTGGGAGCCCAATCCTAACTTGGACTGGAACAGGCAGACCAAGTGGCCTGCTCTGCAGCCAGAGCAAGGAAGGTGCTAGGGCACAATTTTGAATAAGGGGCTACTTGGGTCTGTGCCAATCAGGCCAGGAATGGGGTTAGGCGTCCGCCTGTGCTGCCACGGTCTGCCCTCCCCCTGCCCCAAAATGCCCCCCTCCCCGCAATGCCCTCCCTGCACCCTCTCCAATCCCCTGCACCAGCCTGCCTCAACCAGCGTTAACTCACCATCTCCGGGGCTGGATCTAGCACAGAGAAAATGGCGCACATCCTTGTGCCTGTGCACCTAGCTTGAGGGTAGTCACGAACACGCTTTACCTCACATTTGCAATACTCTTGGGCCAACACAGGGGACATGTGCTGCCAAGAGCTTCATTTGGACGCTGCAGCTACTATTTGCTTTGGGAGGAAAGGGAACTTCCTTCCCAGGTAAGTAGAAGTAAAGCCAGAGGGAACGTCTGATCCAGACTGGAACCACTGTGGTGGCAAAGGTCCTAATCCATGGGGTCCTGTTCTCACTGTGGAAGCATACATTTAACATAAAATGTGGCTTGATGGCAGTGGTGTCATCTAAATGATTTAAGAACAGGTACTCACTTTTGATTGGCACGTGTCGGGACCCGCCCACCGGAAGTGATGTCATAAGCCGGAAGTGAGGTTGTGGCAGGAAGGGACATGAAAAAGCCCTTTTTGAGGCCTCAGACCATTTTAAACTGACCCAATAGTTGCAACAGTATTCCACAGCACCCCCAGAACATGTTAAGGAGGCCTGGCATCATGTTAAAGTGACCCAACAGTTCCAAAACCCCAGAACAGCTCATTTTTCAGTGGCAAGGCAAGGCAAGTCTCCGCTCGTTGCCTGCCTGCCTGCCTGCCTGGCTCTGAGAACATGCAGGCAACTCAAACGTGCAGGAAATTCAAACGTTGCAGGGGGCGGAGTTGACGAGTGGGTGGGTGAATGGGCGGGGCCAGCCATAATCCTAGGAACCGGTACTCACGTACCCCCGCATACCCCCTGCATGACATCACTGCTTATGGTACATACGTGTTATTCTAGCTTCTGGGTAGCAGAAACAATATGGATTCCTTTTACGCTGCTTATTCTAAGGGCTCCAGCCATGGCAGTGTTTCACTTGGTACTCAACTGATTTTTTGCTGGGGAACATTCAGAAGATAAGAAAGCCAGGCATCAGCACCAGCGTACATTGTGTTGCTGTCAGCATCTGATACATTTCTCTTAATTTATTTTATTCATTTGAAAAAATGTATATCCCGCCTATCCCATGCTGAAGCAAATACCCAAGGTGGCTTACAGAGCTACATGAAAAATACACGGTAACACAACAATACGCAGAAAACATCAAAAACAGAAGCATTAAAAACACATCGGTTTTAACATTAAACTCAAACACACATACACAAAAATATTTAAAACAGGACAAAAAACAACATTTTGTCAGGTCATGGGGGAGGGGGGGAACAAATTGTCCAGGGTAGCAATTAGGCTACCGCGCTATTCCAGAGGCACAGAGGGCAAACATCAGCTTATCATCCAAATGCCAGGTGAAATAGGTATATTTTGAACCCTCTTCGAAAAGCCATTTAATTGAGCTGTTCATTCTGGCCCTGAGCTAGTTACAGTCTGTTCCAGGGCTTACATTAGGCCAAAAGGGCAAGGAGAATTCTAAAAGAATTGACAGCAGTCTGTTTGAGGCTCTCCAGATAACTCCTCAGCATAAAGCTCTTCCTATTGCTAAGCTAATTGTGCACACCTAATCTAAAGAAGAACAAGAGTTCCTATAATTCTGTTACAAGAAATCTCCATTTAGGAGTTACTGTCACATTTTAAGGCCAGCACTGTTACCCGTATACTATGCTTTACAGCACAATGGAGGCAGCTTATAAACCATTTGTGCACATACAAATCCTGTTCAAATTGATGCAGGTTTTGAGCGCATGAATGAGTTCAGGGCTTGAACATTTCTTTTAAAACAGACATGTACAGGTTATGCAGAAAAGTAACTCTGGTAAGTCTTCCTTCTGAAATTGGAGGCATATGCTTGGGAGTGTAAAAGCCTGACTTCTCTTTCACCTTAGTCTGGTCGCATTTATTTATTTGTTTGTTTGTTTATTTGTTTATTTGTTTATTTAATTTAGGGAGTGCATTTGTTGCTCTTCAGACAATAGTCTGTCAGAGTGGCAAAAAAAAATTACAAACAGTAAAATAATAGAACAATACAACAACAGAACAACGATCGGTCACAATGGGGAAAAAAAAGAGTAACAGAGAACAATAAAAACCAGATTACAATCATGCATAGAAACTCAGAAACCAAAAGGGATTGCTGCAGGTTTTCCCAATCTGTCAAGGGTTCCCAAACTCCTTCCCTTCATGACCCGCCTCGTTGTCTGCGATGGGTCCCGGGCCCAAGTCCAGAAAGCTGCAGAGTTTTCTGGCACACAACCAAATTGGCCAAAACTGCCCTGCATTCCAGAGTGTGGGTGCTGCACCTCCAAAGGTCCTGGCATGGCCTGTCATCAGCCTCACTTCTGCAGGAAGCAGGGGTGGGACCAGGGCCAGTCAGATTGGACACAGCCCCGCCCCGCCCCCCCCCGGACAACCCCTGAACCTGCAGTACTGATGGCAGTAGTAGTGTCCACTGTGTCATCAGGGGTGGGCAGGGGTTAGCACAGGGGCACAACGCAGGGCAATGAACATACTTAACTTCTCTTACATCCTATGGAAACATACTATTTTGGAATGAGGGGTGGGGGGAAGCATCTGTCATCTGTGCTGAATGATGCAGCGTTGTTTTCATCCCTTGTATTTTCTCTTCCAGTCTGAATACCATTATGAATACACAGCATGTGACAGCTTAGGCTCCAGATGGAGGGTAGCTGTGCCACACACCCTAGGACTCTGCACCGGATTGCCAGACCCCGTCAAAGGCACAGAATGCTGTAAGCCATTACTGCTGGCACTTCGTCTTTCCTGTTCACAGCTGATTCCAGCACATTGAAGATTCCTGGGCTATGTTGATGTATAGGGCATGAGATGGCTATTTGTCAGATGCATGGGTAACATGGTCATTTCAGCAAAATAATGAGATGCTTGTCACTTGCTGTGGGAGCAGGCCTGATTCCCCCCCCCCCGCCAATTAAGAAGAGAGATATTTAGGCTCCATATTTGGGCTCCACCTCTTGATTGAGAATTCATATCTGGCAGAGTAGCATACTTAGGGAGAGGTTGGGGGTCAAATGCCCCGGCACCAAGTGGCAGGGGATGGTGGTAAAATTGCTTCCCTTGGCATTCTGTCCCTACAGTCCCCCAATGCTCCTGTGGCCGCCTGTTTGCCACCGCCTCACTCACGTAGCGGGGCGGAAATGCACCTATCCTGGCCGCATGACCAGCATCAGCAAGGTTCTGCCCCTCCAGTGAAAGGGAGTGGGTGGCAGGGGAAGGCTTCTTTGCATCCTGGGATGGCCTTCAAAGACTTGCCCCACGACGTAAACAAGTTAGAACCACCTCTTCTCTGCTACCCTTGCCTATGGGACAAGGGACAGTGTTTAAATATTTGCATGTTGAATACAAAAAGTTAATATTTCCGAATGCTATGGTTGGATGGCAGATTTGAACTGGGTGTTTGTTCTCTTTGTTATTTTTAGTCATGTTTTACACATGACCTGTTGTAAATACAACAGGTATTTTACTGAAGTTATTTTACTTAGCTTATGTAGATAGAAATGGAAGTTTCCAGCTGTTTAATAAATCTGTTACATGAATTGATGGAAACTTTCTCACTGACTGGAAAGTGCCCCCCCTACACACACTGAGGTTTTCATACATTATTGTTTTATGAATTTTCATACCTCATTTAATTTTATTATTTACATATATAGAATAAAATTATTTGAATGCATATATATGTATACATTTGAAGGCAAAAGAAGAAGGGGGCGGCAGAGGATGAGATGGTTAGATAGTGTCACCGAAGCGATGAACATGAAATTGGGCGAACTCCAGAAGGTAGTGGAGGACAGGGAGGCCTGGTGTGCTGTGGTCCATGGGGTCGCAAAGAGTCAGACATGACTTAGCGACTGAACAACATATGCACACGCACACACACACACACACACACACACACACACACACACTTTTAAAAAGACAGACTGCAAGCACTATCTTAGGAAAAGGATCCTCCTGCTTTTCTCACAATAGAGGGAATGCTTCTTTTCAGATGATGCCTTTTCATTGTCAGCCAAAACCAAGTACTTATTTTTCTTTAAAATGATTTCAGCTATATACAAATGTATACCTTATTAATTGACCAACACTCATCTGAATAATTGGCCAAGAAATATTTCATTTGGTGTCTGCTCTATTTTCAAAAATCAAAATTCCAGATGATAATCTTTTTAAAATTTGTTTATACTCTGTTCTTCCTTATATAAGCTTATATATGGTTACCAAGAGGTTTCCCACCCAGGTGGTGTTCTGCATTAGATGCCCTAAGTTTAACTATTAGGACCTTATAGTGTGCCTTTAGATTGTTCTCTATTTTTTTTGTAACATGTACGCATGTAAAGAAATTAGAGACAGCATGATGCCCAAATGCTCATTGCCACTTGGTGAGACCATTCTCAAAAAAGCAGAGGGAATTTTTCTGCTTTTTTGCCAATCTTACTGTCAGACATACCTGTACTTGCATTGACAGCAAATGATTCCTGTCAGATGAGCTGTAATCAGAAAGAGAACTTTCCCTCCTGCTCATCAGCAAGATTGATACTTTATTGTTGAAAGGAATTCTCAGCATTTGATAGCTGTAGGAGAGCTGAATTGTGACAAAAGCTTTGTTTTAAGCTCAGCTCTTGCAAAGTGGGTAGCCCAATCCTAGCCTGTGCTGGCACAGACAGGCTAGGCTGTATGGCGTGTGCTGTATCCAATGCTGGTTAGGAGATGGCAGGAGGTCACCTTGGGGTATTTTCCCCCTTACCCTGAGCAAAGCCCCAACCAACCCTGTGGATCTTCTCAGATCTGTGCCAGCTATGTAGCACAATCCAATCCTTAGCAAGCCCGGGAGCAGGGGTTAGGATATGGATGTGAAAGCCTCTGCCGATCCTATCCCCTAGGCTAAATCCTCCCTTCATTCCACCCTCCCCCCTACCCAAAATGCCACCTCCCCACCTCCAAACCACCCTCCTGCCATCCCCTCCCACCCCTCCTGCAGGACCTAGGGCTGCTGAGCTGGTCCAGGCCTCCATGCCTGCCCAATTAGCTTCTGAGTAAGTGCCTTGTGGCTCATTTGGAACACTCTGAGCTGGTGCAAGGATGGTTGCACTGGTTCAAGCGCTCCTTTGGATTGTGCTGTCAATTTTTATATCATTGTTGAGGAAGAATCAGTGAAGAAATAAACTATTATTATTTAATCAGTTCTGAAACCAGGAAATGCTACCACACAGAATAAAAATGTAAAAGACACTGTAGTTGTTTTCATCTAATTCTAATTTATTATAGAAGCGAGATATTATTAGCAGCAATTGGAATTGTTTCCAAGGGCTTAAAACAATTCATTAATTCTCCATTCATTTTGTGAATATGAGTCAGGAGTGACTTTGGCTATTATGGAAAGTTCTTCTTTACAATTCACTCAGCTCTGATCTCTCATTCCTCCTGAAGGAACCTGAGAAATGCTTCCATTGCAGTAAAATGACACACACACACACACACACACACACACACACACACACACACAGAGAGAGAGAGAGAGAGAGAGAGAGAGAGAGAGAGAGGTGAAGACCCTTAAGAGCATGATGAAAATACCGTCAGTTGTAAAACCAGTTTGATTAGCTAGATCCTACTGTGCATTCAAAGATATAATGAGATTCCTTGGAGCTCTTCTACCAATTATTTTTTTAAATAGTTTTCATACTTCCAAAGCCATTGAGAAGTTATTTCAGATGTTTTCCCCATAGTTTCCCCATGTTTTCCATTTTGTTTCCAGATATGTAATTTTATCTCATCTGTACCCAGTAATGCATTCAGAGATAAAATTAAAAGAGTAGGGGAAATTAAAACTTAATTGCCAGTTTGGCCAGTAAAAAAAGAACCACCAAGATATGACAGTGACAAATGCTGAGATTATTTCTCTCCCAGCTTTGTTTCTAAATCTTTAAGCCTTGTTGGATGTGAGGAGCAAAGCAACGTTTCCTTTGTCTTTGCTGAATATGTAGTGTTGTTGGAAAGCAGCATTCGGGCACAGCTGCATTGTGGCAAGGAGCACCAGACCAGGGTCACTGTAGAGAGTCTGTGCATGGTTTCCATTCGTCCTATCCCCTGATCTCCCTTTTTGGTGCTTTTTCTGCATTTCAGCATTTTCCTGCAAAGCAGGTGAATTCTTGGATATGAAAGATCAGTCTTGCAAACCTTGTGCAGAGGGCACATATTCTCTTGGCACTGGCGTCAGGTTCGATGAATGGGACGACCTGCCCCATGGCTTTGCCAACATAGCAACCAACCTTGAAATCGATTACAGCTTCACAGAGCCTTTGGAGAACTGCAACAAGTGAGTGAGCCTGTTATTGTTTGTGCTGGAACACATCAGTCTTGAAACCCAAACTGCTTGACTTCAGCCAGTGTCCCTAAGCTGCAGATTCAAAAAGCTAAGTGTTTTGTTGGGTATGCTTATGAAAATCTCCCCATCTGAATTGCTCTGTAATTTGGGGGCTTCTGAAATACCAATTATTGCCTTTGGAGCAACTCCTGTGCATTGGCTGTCTGCCATTTTTCTACTTATTTTTTGGATTTTGTACAAATCCCTACATGTGTGTGAAATTACAGCTGGTTCTCACTCACTCACACACTGGTAGCCTGATCCTGTCCTGCCAGGCTCCCATATAGGCAGCACCATGTTGGCTCCGCGGCCTGAAGTGAGGCATAGGTTCCAGCAGTGGCTTCCACTACCAGTCCCATCCCCTGCTTCAGCCCACCCACCCCTGCCCAGTTCCACCTTCCCCGCACCTTCCCCCTGCCCCGGAACGCTGCTCCATCACCTGATGGGAGTGCTTTCTGTGGAGCAGCAATGTGTTCTCCTCCATCCGGTGCTGGGCCCAGCACTGACTGGTGCTGGGCTAGTGCTGGCGATAGGTGATGGCACAAACTTGCTTTACGGCACGTTTGCAATACCTGGCGATGGTTCTGGGCAGTGGTGTCATTCAAATGATTTAGGAACAGGAACTCACTTTTGATTGGCACTTGTTGGGAACCCGGAACCAGCCACGGAGCCCATTAGGATCCGGAACACCCGTTCTGGTCCGTTCCCCCCTGAATGACATCACTGGTTCTGGGCTAGTACCAGTGGTGCTGGCTCTGATAGGATCAGGCTCTCTCTCTCTCTCTCTCTCTCTCTCCCTTTCCCCCCCCCCTTACAGGTAACAGATATACGTCAAGACATATGTATGTTATTAAGGGCACAATCCTAAATAGCGCAGGACTAGCGAGGCCAATGGGCCAGCGCCATATCTGATGCTGTTTAGGTGAGGCTGGAGCCTCCCTGCCGCAAGGGAGCATGCGCTCCCTTACCGTAGGGGAGGCTCCAGCCTCCCCTGTGTGCTCCTCGGATCTGCACCCGCTAAAGAGCTGTGAATGGTGTGCAGTGCACTTAGTTTGTACTGTTTCTAAGGAACAGCTGCAGGAAGGATCTGCTTAAGCCACAGAGCCCAGCACAGAAGGGCAGTTCCAGTACTCCATGGGACAAACGCATGACAGCTAAGTTGACTTAAATGTGTGATGCAGGTAATGTATGTCCTAAGAGACAGCAGATGCTGCTGCTGCTACTAACACTGACTGGAAATATTTTTGTGCCTGCCTGATTCATTGAGTCATTTGAAAGCAATCTTTCATTCCATTTATTTCTCTGATCCCTCTCATTACCATGACAGGGTCAACCTGCAGGTGATTTTCATCAGATAAAATCATGGTGTTCGCTTCTTGCAAAAGAATTTCCCCAGTTTAAGAAACACATCGTTTCTATTATTTCACTATATCATTAATGTGCATCGCTTTACATTAAACACTCCATTAAGTATTAATTCCAAATTCACATTCCACCATTGCTCACACACATTATTTTAGCTGATAATTTGTTCCTAAAGAACAGCTATTGTGGCAGTTTACCTCATTTTCTCAGCTTTGGGATGTTTCTGCCTGTTTATAGAACAGTGAGATCAGTTTCATTTCTAAACAAAGAAGAAAATGTCCAGGGTCAGACATTTTGCTTAACGCTTAAGTTATTGCACAGCATTATGACAGTTTAAAAATTACAATTAGATTGTTACTAAAAGGTACCAGGATATTTAATAATTTTTTCAGTAATTTTCAGCCAAAAATGGAATACAAACATAAATACATATAGACATACATCTGTTTGGTGTGTTTTTTTCTGAGTTTAAACTAATATTTAACAATACCCCTTTTTGTTCCACATTACATTTTTTTCGTTTAGAAATGGCAAAACTTGGGAAAAGATTTTATAAACAAACAAACAAACCCAATGACCCTGCTAAAATGAATGCTTTTAATATGGATTAAATGCTTTATTTCAGTGGAAATCTGTACAGGAAGAAAACTGTTGGCTGTTACTCCTTTCTTTCAAGCACCACTTAGAGCACAAACCTAACTTGGTGTTAAACCAGCACAGTTAGGCCAGCAGAGTTTGGCCAGCACAAGGGCCACCGTAAAGAGTGCTTGGACCACTCTCAGAGTCAGGTAAGATGGCGCACATCTGAGTGCTGGCCTCTGACTCCAAGAGTGGTTCAAACATACTTCACAGTGTCCCTTGTGCCAGCCAAACTTTGCTGGCCTAACTATGCCAGCCTAACTCTAGGTTAGGACTGCACTCTTAGAAATGTTAGCTTTTACTTCCAAGTACCAGCAAGAGAAGAGGATGGGAAAAGATCCTTTCTGGTGCAGATTCTTAAATGTGCATCTCCATCCGACTTTAATGAGCTGAACTTTATTTCTATCACTCTAGTTCAGTGTTTCTCAACTGTTTTACAATCCACCAGCCTGGGAAGCACTGGGCTCTGGCCCCTTAAGTGGGTGGGGGGCAGGGGGACATCCCCCAGGATTGTGCTGTTACCAGGGAAAGAAGGGGGATTTCTACCTCACTTGAAGCCAGCATCAGCCTCCAGAGAAGGGATGGAGTCCTGTGGATGCCTCCACAGGGCTCCCCAAATCTGGAAATGACTAAAAAAATAGCAGCCGGAAGCCACTTCCAGTTTCGCGATTGGTTTCCAGTTTCAGAAGAACAGAAGTGTCTTCTGGTCATTATTTCTAGTCATTTCCAGAGCCTGTGGGGCTCCCTGCTGGCTTTAGGCAAGGTAGAAAGCCCCCTCTTTCCCCAGCAGCAGCAAAATCCTGGTGATCGCATTACTGTCATTGCCCCACCTCTGCAAGCACTTAGGTGGTTCCCAACACCCTGGGAGAACTTTGGGAACAACTGATATAGTTTATCATTACAAGTTTGCACCATTTAATTATTGGGTGGCAGGCAGACACCAGTACTCAAATAGTAGATAATAGTAGATAATAGTAGATAGTAGATATAGTAGATAATAGTAGATATAGTATATATATAATATATAATATAGTATATAGATATAGATAATAGTAGATATAGTAGATAATATAGATAATAGTAGATAATACTAATAAAAAAGGGGCTTTTGTTAATTATTTTAATTCCATTTCACAGGACCTTTTTGTATCTTACCCCTCAATTATCTGCTCAAGATTTCTCTCTCCAGTTCAGAGTTCTTGGAAAATGCATGCAATAGTTGATAAAGTTGTGTTTTAAAAGCACTTGACGCTTGTTGCTGTAACTGAAATAGTCAGCAAAATTCTTAGGATACCCCAAGTGATGACAGGTTTTCCCTGCTCTCACAATGCTCAAGCTTCTTCTTTCATTTTGTTTCCTGATCTCCTGTGTCTCATTCTCCAGTGGCGCTTTTCCTTTGAGAACCCCTCTCTGGTAGGAAAGAGTCTAAACCAGGGATAGGCACACAAATCAAACTCTGGGCCCATGAGAAAAATCTATTCACCCACCACTTACTTACGGAGGTGGACCATTTGTGGGTTGACAAATGGCTTATGCTGTTATGGAAATTGCAAAGATTCCCCTGAGGAGATAGGGAATGGTATCAGCAGTGGCCCCTTGTCTGTCAGCCAGGGATCACAGGGTTAACTCCAGGGCCTTTGCCTGCAGCTTCTCCACAGGTGCAGCCAATTGGGGATAACAAGGACATCTGGTCTAGATGCCTTTAAGAGGGGATTGGATGGATTTCTGGAAGAAAAGTCCATTGTGGGCTATAGGCCATGATGGATTGTGCAACCTCCTTACATTAGTAGTAGGCTACTTCAGAGTACCGGGTGCAAGGAAGTGGCCACAAGATGCAAGCATCTTGTGTCTCATGCCTCCCTGGGGCACCTGGTGGGCCACTGTGAGATACAGGAAGCTGGACTAGATGGGCCTTTGGCCTGATCCAGCAGGGATGTTCTTACGGACCCTGGGGATAAAAGTAGCTCCTGGGAAGAGCAGTGGTTGGGTGTAGGAGCAGGAAGTTTGGAGTGTGGGTGTAGCAAGGTGGGAAAAGGTTGTGTAGAGAGGAGTGGAAGGAAGTTGTTTGGAAGTGTGATTACTGATTTGGACGGATGAATTGATTGTTTGACTAACTAGTGGATTGGATGAAGGATACTTGAGGCTGTTGCGATTGTGGTTGGAACTAAGGTTGCTGTAGGAATTATTGTGCGGCTGCCACACCGGTGGAACCACCGACTGGGGGAGGAAGGACGGCTGGTGTGGCTGAGCAGGCAAGTTGACTGCCTTTTGCCTCTGCTTGGTGGTTGGGCCGAGGGTGTTTTGAGATGTTTGTTTGAGGATAAAAGGGAAGCTAATTAGTTTGTGGACATAAGACTGCAGAAAGGGAATTTGATACAACTGCTGCCCGGGGTGTGATTTGTGGAGGGGCGCCGGGACTGCCATCTTGTGTTGCTTGCCTACCCTCCCTTCCCCTTGAGTTTGAATCGCTCCTAAATGGAGCAATTCTGGACCCTGGGGGTGTGGTGGGGCAGCTCAAGAAATGGGGCAGCCACACTAGGGGTGCAGTGATGCATCACGACATCTACCCTCCCCAGTCGCTGTCAGAGCCCATGATGGCTCTGCTTACTTATGCATGTCTCAGTAGCTGAAAGGGGGTAATTTAGCCATAACAAGCTTCTTCACAGCTGCCTTCAGGAAGGAAGGACGGGAGAGCTGGACATTGACTATAATCACACATTCACTCCTAAGTAGCACAAAGGCTACTTAAACCTCATGCATGAAATATGATTATGCTAGTTTCAGTATGTGTCAGAAAGCAGAGATGGACTTTGCCCACAAGAGTAATCTAGATTGACCTGCTAAGCACATCTAGTTGCCAACCTTGTCTGTTAGTTCAGACCTAAATTCGTCCCTGCTACTAATGGAAAGTAGTGTAGGTCTGCCCCAGACACCTATACATTACATCCTGCAAGGGCATGTGTGCTGTGCAGTTTCCTGTGGTGTTAATTTTGTTCTCAAGCCGATGCACAGAAGGAGACCTTGCGCTGGCTCATTTTTCAAGGCTAGGGACCTACGCATCTCCTTTCCTTTAACCCAGCCACCTGCCACTACTGTCCAAGCACTCATGATTTAAAACAATGTGAAGCACAATACTGTGACTGTTTTAATGTGGGTGTTTTATGAACTTTCCCCTGGATTTTAACTATGTGCTGGAGTCAAGGCTGCGATGCTCTACTCTGTCAATCTGTCTCTGATACCTGCTGGAGTTCAACTCTGCCAGCTTGTTTTTCCCATCCTGGTGCTTTGATCATTTTGATGCCAAGGAAAAGCAAGCTCAGGCTCATCAAACAGGAGGCACCCTTTAAAGATTTTTTTTTTTTTTTGCTGAAAAACCCGACAACCTGGTGCTATGAAGTGTTTGTGCAACTTGCAAATGTAACCTACTTCTAGTATTGTTTAAATTATTCTTCTGAGCATATTGGAAGAAGCAGAGCAACAGATTACCATTGCCATCTTTTTTCTCATTACGGTTGCCTGGATCAACCAGCTTGTCTTCGATCAGGGGTACCTTTCATGGTGTGGAGGAGGATGGGTGTGTGAAAGTTATGAGTTACTTTCACTGGTAAAAGAAAACTATTCCTTGGAGCAAATTGCTTTTTATTTCCATGAATGTTCATGAAATCCCAAAGTATTTGCCTTATAATAGGTATTTTGACTTTTATCTCCGTTTCTTATGTTGGAAAGAAGACATAATGCAAAGCCTGTTTTTCAGACTAAAAAATAATGAGGTGTGGTGAAAGGAAGAGTTTCAAGACAAAGGGTGCTTCTGATAGAAAAAGGTGTTAGATTTGGAGAGGATGGAATGGGAGAATGCAGACAGGCATAAGAGCATAAAGGAGACAGTGGCATAGCTAAGCCATTTGCTACCCAGTGCAGAGATTTTGTAGTCCCTCCATAGCATAGCCCTTTCTGTAGCCCTTTGTCAGTGGCGTACCTAGCCCATGTGCTGTCTGGAATAACAGGAAAATTTGCTGCCCCCTATATGGCGAAATTGACATTAATAATGAATGTATCACTTAAACAGTACAAAGCTTGCTATAAGCTGCCTTGGGGGAAGTGTAACCAATTAATAAATAAGGGAATCAATTAAAAAGTGGGGGATTGTTTTAGGTAGGGAGAACAATCCCTTATGTGGTAAAATTATGGTTTCTGCCTGATGCAGCCTGCACCCTTTTTAATTGTACCGAATTTAATATTTACCAGTGGAGATTTGCACCTCTGATCTTTAGATCTCTAGTTATCTGCTTTTACTTACTGAGTTTTTCAAGTCCTGAATAGTTGAGCAAAGAGAGAAGATAAAGCCAGTAAAAGGCAGCCTTTTCAACAGAAGTTATTCCTAGAGAGAATGGACATTCAGCTAGCATTTTTTTAAAAGCCAGCTTAAAAGGACTGACTTCAGGGGTAGGGAAGTGGGTTACCGCCTATGTGCACACTTTAAAAGCCCACATGGGAGGTGGCAATCTACCTCCCTGCTGCTTTCCTAGCATTGTCCCTTTAAACAAAGCAGGAAGTGCAGAATGCACATCCCGTGCTTCCTGTTTTATTTAAAGGAACCACACAAGGAAGGTGGTAAGGAACTAGATTGTTGTCTTTTGTGTGTGTGTGTTTTGTTGGTAGTGCTACCACCAGCACTACCACCACCACCCTGCTTGGAGGTAAGGGGATGGGAGGATGAAGTGGCAGTGGGAGGCAGCAGCAACAAACTTTCTGTGCCTTTAGTTCTCAGGCTGCTCCTGGCTGTAGCAGAGATGATCTGGAGGCTTGAATGAAGGCTATGGGTGGCCATGGACCATTTGAACCTTCCTGGCAATGTTAAATGCTTAATCATGGTAACAGACTGCCGTTAAGCCTGTTGAAGGTCACATCTATCAGAGAGCAGGGCTCTTTTCTTAATTAAAAAGAAAAGAAAAACTGGAAGGATTCGGAATACATTTTATCAGCGTGCTCTTGGTATCTCTGCTATAAGCCAGTAGCAATTCTTTTGACAGATCTATTGCTCAGGAGAGTAGGAATTCTCTTTCCCCCACCCCACTCCCCATTCTTTACAGGAAGACAGGACCACGAGTTGCCCTTGTGCAGAATGTACTCTGTTCTCTGCAACAGTGTCTGGAATTCCACAGTGCCATATTGTGTTCCAGCATATAATGAAAATGAGAGCACAACCTGGAGTTAGGCCGGCACAGGTTAGGCCAGCAAAGTTTGGCCAGCAAAAGGGGAGCCACTGTAAAATATGTTTGGATCACTCTCGAAGTCAGAGAGGCCAGCACACAGACATGAGCCATCCTCCCTGACTCCGAGAGTGGTCTAAATGCACTTTATGGTGTCCCTTGTGGCGGGCAAACTTAGCTGGCCTAACTTGTGCAGGTTAGAATTGTGTCCAGAATTATATAGGGGCTTTGCTGAACTTAGCACAGTAGACGTAAATGTTGCCATTTATGAGGCCAGCATAGTTCATCTATGTTCAGCCTGGTTGCTTAAATTAAATGCCCCTGGATTTCAGATCAGATTGAATTTGGCATGAATGAACTAATCTGGATACTGTATTGCTTCTGAGCAGTTTTGTACCCTGGTTAGGATGATGGCATGAATCTTCCCTAAATACAGTACTATGTATTTCATTGGAGACAGAACATCTGGTGTTGGTGCTTTTAGCTTTCACATCTCTGCAGTTAATTGAACTCTGTTGTAATGTCTCTGGTGCTATGCACTAGCACTCCTGTAACTGCAGGCTTCTTGCTCTTTCTATTCTGTTCCAGGTCAACATGGGTTCCTATGGGAGATTACATTGCTTCCAACACGGATGAATGCACAGCCACTCTGATGTATGCTGTTAATCTCAAGCAATCTGGCACTGTCTCCTTTGAGTACATCTACCCAGACAGCAGCATCATCTTTGAGTTCTATGTATGTTTTCCATGACTTGGTTAGAGGAATCTGTCTAGCTTTCTGTTATTGTCCTGTTTCCAGAAAGGGTTTCTCTTTGTGGACTATAGTGTATCATTCACATATAGCCAGCATTCACCTTCTAGGTGGATGTGTTCTCCTCTGTGATAAGGAAACGGGTTTCTGATATTTAAAACAGAAGCCATGGAAGAAGATGGAAGTTTATGTCCAGCTTCCACCAGCTTAGTCTTTCTTGCTTGTGCAACATTTGGGAGCAAATACAAGTTCTAGTAATAATTTTTTGTAGCTCCTTAAAAAACAATTCTCTCTCCTCCTTCCCATTACAAGGATATTGCTTGTTCCTTTTTAGATTTAAAAACATTACTTTGGCACCTCCTCTTCGTTTGTTACCCCTCCCCAACGAACACTCAAGACAACAAGTTGGCAGAATGGGCCATTTTACTAACTGACATTTACAAGCAGGAGGAATGGAAACTTGAGATCTGCAGCGATAACAGCTTCTTGACGCCACAACGCAAATAGTACAGTGGCCAGGAACGCAAGGAGCACCAGGCTACCTGGCCCCCAGCTGGCTGTTAAAATACCTGACTCCAAGCCCTACCCCTATATCCAGGTGACGCCAGCTTATCTCTGCCAACCCTGCAAAGGGGCCGAGGCAGCCAAACTGTATTGGGTCACCCCGTGCCATTGAGCCTTTAAGACAGCACCTGCAATCCAGGCATGGGACAACCCGTCTCTCTTCTTGTGCTGCTGGGCCACTGAGGAGAGGAGAGGGCCACTGTTGTAAAGTCGGAGCTTACTTCCTGTTTGAGCTAAACAGGAAGTGAGCTCTGATTTCACAACGGAGCTATTTTCAGCATCGGGAGGCTCGCGGAGGTGGCAGTGGGCCTCCCCCACGCTTCTGGACCCCCCCAAGTAGGGCACGTGCCCCTCAACACCCGCCCCACCGCAATAGCTGTGGTGCCGCTGGGTCCTCCCCGCCCTGCCCCACGAACATTTACTGTTGCTTCAAAATCCAAGTAGGATTTTGAAGTTCCTGCTTTAAGCCAAGGACCACAACAGAGAAGTTGTTCCCCCATCAGCCTGTTTCCCCATTAACAGAAATGGCACCCTCTTCCTGAGTTCTTATTTGTTGCAGGTTCAAAATGACCAGTGCCAGCCAACCGTTGAGGACTCACGATGGATGAGAACAACAGAGAAAGGGTGGGAGCTGCATAGTGTAAGTTCATGCATAGCCTTGCTGCCCGCAGTGGCTTGGGGAAGGAAATCTGCATGCCCTTCGGGGAGCCCTCACTCAAGTAAGTAGGCTTTCAACATCTGCCAAGATTTGATTGCATTGATTATTAATTTGTAGGTTGAGCTGAGTCGTGGCAACAATGTCTTGTACTGGAGAACAACTGCTTTCTCTGTGTCGTCCAAAAAACCCAAGCCTGTGCTGGTGAAGAACATTGGGATTACAGGTTGGTGTTTGCTTGGTTCTTGCCTTGGGTCTATTATTATTATTATTGTTATTGTTATTATTTATTAAATTTATACCCCGCCTTTCTGCCCGAAGGCACCCAAGGCGGCATTACAAGTAAAATACATTAAAATCATTTAGTGCCACATTTAGTGCCACATACATTAAAATCATTTCGTGCCACATTGCTAGAACAGCTCCTGTGTTGCTGGCGGATAAAGGATTTCTCCCACTATAATCCACTCTCCCTTTTTCTCCTGTTCCCTAGGAGTGGCTTACACTTCTGAATGCTTCCCTTGTAAGGCAGGCACCTACGTGTCCAAGCCTGGTTCTTCCTTCTGCCGACAGTGTCCTGCAAACACCTTTTCCAGCAAGGGAGCGACTTCTTGCCACCAATGTGAGCCAGCACAGTACTCAGGTAAGCACTTTGGATAACTAAGTGAAAATTTTCCAAGGGAGGTGGGGGGCCATACAAAATCACTAGGCAACATTTTCCTGCCTGCCCATTCTCCGTCTGTCTGCTTTCAACTTATCACTTCGTTGCATCTGCTCCTGCAAAGAAATTAGAATGTTTTGCACCTTTGTTGGCAGTTCCTTAAATATTTTAAAGTACAGGTCCAGACTCTCTGTCTGTGGATTCCGTATCCATGGGTTTAACTTCCACGGATTAAGTGGATTCTGTATCCTGGGGTTCCAAACCCAGGGGAGAGCGCTAGACTTGAATTCCTGGATGTGATCAGAGATGTTCTCTGGTCATGTCTGGTAGCTTTTCTGAGGCCAGCAGAGGCTGCACACGACCTCTGTCAATCTCAGAAAGGCATCTGGAAGTGCTAGAAGGGCACTTCCAGCTTCGGTAAAAACTATTAAGGGTGCAGTCCTAGAAAGGACATGGGGCTGACGCAACGTGCTTGTGTTGGCTCAATGTCACTAGTGTCGACATGGGGCAACAGCACTGGCCCAACTGCGCCAGGCAGAAGCATCACTCCTGCCAACTCGAATGTTGCAAGATTGGTTCTGGGCATGGGGATGGTGAGTGGGAGGGAGAAACTGGGCAGGGGGGTGGGTGGGCTGGTAGGCATGCTGGAGAGGGGGCGGAGATGGGATGCCACCAGTAGGCATCCAAGCCTCCATTCCCAGGCTCATGCATCCTCGATTCGGGCTGTACTGCTTCCTCAGCTTTGCACCTGCTATACAGCAGGCGCAGATCCAAGGAAATCAATGGGGAGGCCTGGGGGCAAAGGCGCGAACATGCCCTTGCCCCTGGGGAGGCTCTCCAGCACACCAAAGCTGCGCTGGATTTGGCACAGGCCCGCCAGCCTTGCTAATCCAGCGCGGTTTAGGATTGCACTCTTAAGTGCCCTTCTAGCATCACCAGATGCCTTTCTGAGGCCTGTAGATACCTGTGTAGACCTCAGAACATCTCCAGATGGTGACCGGAGAACACTCTGGTCCCATGAGGAGGGGCCTATGGACTGGGACCCATGGATTTCATTATCCGCTGGTGTTTTCTATCTGTGGGGGGGGGGTGTCTAGGAACAGATCCTCCACAGGTAGCAAGGTCTGACTGTATTATAATTAGGCATTTAATTTGATTTCGGCTCATAAGGCTTGGTACCAACCATCACAATGTACTCAGGGCTGATGCACATGTCGGGCATTAACTCAGACCCATCCAAAGGTCCACACCGGCTGATCTGGGCCTGCAAGGTTGGAGCTGCTTATGAAGATAAGAAAATATGGAGTCACTGTGTAACTCTATATGTTCCTTTTAGCCTGAATGATGCCATGACTCCAATGGCTGTCAATGGGCTTGCTCCCAGGGCCGTCCTGTGATAGTGCAAGAAGCAAACCTGATTTGCTGGTAGGGAGAAAGATGGAAGTGCCTGCATGATTATTTCCTTGGGCATTTCCTTTTCCTTCAGCCCCTCTGGGGACTTCTAGGAGCAAGTCAGGGAACTTCTCCTCTTCTACCCTAGGGGGATGGGGGAGGAACTGCCCAACAAGCCTACCAGTCAGTCTGGTAATCCAGGGGTGGGGGGAAGCCGCACCATTGGGAGGAGGGCTGTGTGCATGGGACCCCAATCTCTCTTTGTGCCAAGTAGGCTTGCAATCTCTGATTGAAGCTATTCCTGGAGATTTTTCCAACTTTGTGTAGTGTTAGACATTCTTAGAGGCCACGTTAGAATCTCCAGAATTGCTTTCAGTAGTCACTTGAGATTGGTGCAGATTACTGGAGATTCCAAGTCAATCCTGGAGGGTTGGCAGCTCCATCCCCCGAGCCTAATGCAATATGGCCCCATCCCCACTGATGGCTGTGACACTGTTTTTAATTCATCGTGGACATGTTCCTATGTAGTTCCTTTGTACTCACATGGCTTTAACCACAGACATGTTTTGTTTTGTACTAAAAGAACCAGGTTCTGGATCGTGTGAAACGCGCCCAGCCTGTACAGATCAGGATTATTTTTACACTCACACAGCTTGTGATACGAACGGAGAGGTACGTAGTGTCTGAATGTTACAGTCATTATTTCCTTGTGTTATCACCCTTGGCATATTCTAAAAAAATACCCATTTTCAAAGCATTACATAAATTTCTGCCTGATTTTTCTATGTGGGGAGCACTCTCCTGTGAACCCAATTTCAGAATGAAAGTTTATTCCTGAACCAGGAGGAGGAGTCCTTGGCTGTGTTTAAAACTAACTGGTGGAATCTGTTGGTGGAAGGTGGGAAGCTATTCTTTCCCCTGATTCGTTTTGCACTTGTCCAAGGAGCAAGACACGAATTATTCAAAGAATCAGCACTTCAGCTAACATGTCAAGAGTCAGCTTTCACCTGAATTGGTCATGTGGCACGGAGACCTCCAGCTTTCCCTTGGAAGGAGATTTCCCACAGAAGTGTACATTATGTCTTGCAATATCAGTCCAGACATTGTCAAGAACGCTGCAGGGAAAGCAAGCACTGGGTGATCCTTAATGACATAGCGTGTCTACAATACAAGGATGCAGCCATCTGCAGCTTCTACTCACATGGCTAATCCAGGGTTACTGCCCTTCTCGGATTGCTCCGAAATCCAGGGAAATGGAGAATTCTGGGCTTAACTGTGTGAGCAGACATACATCAACTGTATGTTGATGGCTGCCTCCCTGTGAAATACTGTACTCTCTAGGCAGGAAGCCATGCTGTGATCAGTGAACGTGCAAACATGGTAAAACAAAACAGTTACTGAGGCTATACTGTGGCTTGTAGCAGTCACATTTAAGGCTGAACTGTCACATTTGACGCTAGCCTCAATCTAGAAAGAAGGTGCCGGGGTGGGGGAATGATTGAAGCATATAAAAGTAGATTAGACAGATTTATGGAGGAAAGGTCCAGCATGAGTTACAAGTCAGGATGACTGTATGCAACATCTGGGTTTTAGAAGGATCCTATCTCCAAGAGCGCAGTCCTATACCCCCTTTGCGCTGGTGCTGTGCTCTTGCGCCGGCCAAACACTGTCACAAATGTGCCGTAAAGCACGTCCACGGCGGCATTATGGTGCTGGACCAGTGCACACAGCAGCGGCAATGCTCGGGTGCTGCCACAACTGTCGGCAGCGCCAGCCGTGCGCCAATCAAGTCTCGGCGGCACTCGGTCAGCGCAGGGCCTCTGCGAGGTCATTCCAGAGGTGTTCCGGGGGCGTAACTGGGCAGCGCAGTGGGCGGAGATGGGGGTTGTGACACAGGACAGCTGTAGTGCCAAATCCTAAACCCCGTCCCCAGCCAGGGCAGCCCCAATTTGGGCCGCTCCTGTCCACGTTTCTCTGCACCTGCTATTTTGCCAGCGCAGATCTGAGCAGGCCCATAGGGGTGACCGGGGCTTACACAGGTGCAAGGGGAAAACTTCCCCTTGTCCTGCACGCTGCTGCTGCCGCCTCCTAATGGGCTTTAGGATATAGCCCTGCTATGTTGGCCTTACTATGTGGGCCTTACTTAGGATTGCGCTGTGAATGTCAGCTGCAAGGGCGGGGCAACAGGATACAGGTATCTTGTTGTTTTGTGTACTCCCAGAGGCACCTGGAGGTCCACTGTGAGATAGAAGAAGTTGGATTAGATGGGCCCTTGGCCTGATCCAGCAGGGTTCTTCTTATGGTCTTATGTTCACAAGTGAATAGAATGATAGACCTGGGCCTGAAATCTGGGTTTAAATCACAGCTTCAGCAGGGAACCCTCTGGGTGGCTGTGGGCAAGTCACTGTCTCATCTTCAGTATTGTCTTTGTAAAATGGAAACTTAAGGTGTGTCTAAACCAGGGGTAGCCACAGCACACTTGCACACGGACACTTTCTAAGCCTGTCTCCCCCCTGTAGATGACCTGGGCAAGCCCTTATACGGGGTCCTAGCTGGGTGTGGCTTTGCCGGGATGCCCCATGGAGGCAAGCAACATTGGTTCCAACCCATTTTTTCAATGGCGCGAGGCATCCCAGCCAAGCTGCACTCAGCTGGGACATCCTCAGAAGTAAGTCGAGTGGCACATTCAAAGATTCTTTGCATTAAAAGTGGCACATCCCATGCTGTAGGTTGGCCACCCCTGGCCAAAACTGATCTAGAAGCAAGAGTTGGTGTGGGTTTTTTCTTGTGGCGGGATAATCGTGGCTTTCTCTCACTTTTGCTTCCTGAGGGTAGAAAAACCTAACAGTGATATGAATGCTACTACTCATCAGATTTGTCTCTTCTGCCGTGCTCTTGCAGATTGCCTGTACGTAATAAAACGAACAACAAAAACCACTGCATATACTTCTGTTTGTTTTATTGTTAAATGAGGGTATCATTTATTGTTTACAGACACAATCTCCACCCCCCCCCCATAAAACACTGTAAAACTGCTTCAGGGAGGGAGGATCAGAATTTTCACAATGGCACAGTCACCAGCCAATTGGGTTTGTGCACAGCTGGCTGCAAAACCTGTAGAACTGGTTTCTTCCAGGTTGGATCCTGGAGGAGAATGAGTATGTCTGTTGGCAGCATAAATGTGCTTCCAGGATGCATACTGCTGCTTTTTATGTACTTTGGTAAAACACCCTTAGGGTGCACTCCCTTAGGGTGCACTCCTAAACAGGAGTTAGGCAGGCATAAGCTAGGCCAGCAAAGTTTGATTGTCGCAAGGGTCACCATAAAGCATGTTTGGACTACTCTCGGAGTCAGAGAGTAGCGCACATAAGAAAGTAAGAAGAGCCCTGCTGGATCAGGCCAAAGGCCCATCTAGTCCAGCTTCCTGCATCTCACAGTGGCCCAGCAGGTGCCTCAGGGAGCACACGAGAGAATAAGATGCCTGCATCCCATTGCCACTCCCTTGCACCTGGCATTCGGAAGTAGCCTACTACTAATGTAAGGAGGTTGCACAACCCATGATGGCCTCTAGCCCACAATGGAAATCTGTACAATCTCCTTTTAAAGGCACCTAGGCCAGATGCCATCACCACTTCCTGTGGCAAGCACTTCCACAGATTAATTACCCGCTGGGTAAAAAAGTATTTCCTTTTATCTGTTCTCCCGACCCTCAGTTTTAGCGGATGGCCCCTGGTTCCGATGTTTTGAGAGAGGGAAAAGAACATCCCTCTATCGACTCTATCCCTTCCGTGCATAATTGTGTATGTCTCAATCATGTCCCCCCTCAGGCGCCTTTTTTCTAGGCTGAAGAGCCCCAAACGCTGCAGTCTTTCTTCATAAGGGAGGTGCCCCAGCCCCGTAATCATTTTCGGCGCTCTCCTCTGCACCTTTTCCAGCTCCACTATGTCCTTTTTGAGATGTGGTGACCAGAACTGTACACAAAATTCCAGATGTGGCTTTACCATTAATTTGTCATGATAATATTGGCTGTTTTATTCTCAACCCCTTTTTAAATTACCCTTTTTTTAATTACCTATGTATGTGGGCTGGCCTCTCTGAGTGGTCCAAACACACTTTATGATGGCCCTTGTGCCAGCCAAACTTTGCTGGCCTAACTCCAGGTTAGGATTGCACCCTTAGTGGTCTGTATAGAATTACACAAGAGGTTTTTGTGTGTAGATGAATGTGATAAGGATTTCTAGCATATTAAATTGCTCTAGAAATGCTTTATATTTATAACACTTTTCCCCCCATCTTCACAGACTCAGCTACAATATAAATGGGCGGAGCCAAAGATCTGCAGTGAGGATCTCCCCAGTTCTATGAAATTGCCTCCATCAGGCATAAAGATGAAGTGCCCACCATGTACCCCGGGATTTTTCAAGACCAACACCAGTACCTGTGAGCCCTGCCCGTATGGGTCCTATTCAAATGGCTCTGGTAATGCCATTATGTTCGTCTGGGTGCAGTGAAATCACTACCGGGCTGGTGTTCTTAATGCTGGGAGGAAGCTGTGCTGTGATCAGTGAAAGTCCAAACAGCAGACATTTTAACTGGGAGCCCATTAATTGGGGGTTGAAGCCTCCACATTAATCTTGCTTGCTGGATTCAGAGGCGACATAACAGGGAGTCCAAACCTTTCTTTGTGTACAGTATGCTCTGCTTGAAGCTGAGCTCTTCCTTTTCTCCAGTCCATGGTTACTTCTAACAATCTCATATTTCTGTGAATGGCAGCAGTGCAGTGGGATCAGATACAAAACCAGAGGCTTGGTCAGGAAGATGAACCCCCCCCCTCCTCCCCATTTATCTGATTAGCAGAAACAAATGGTGGATGGAGCTCTTCTTCTGTGAGAGATCATATTGCGGACTTGCAGAGGAGGCTGCCTGCTTTTTTGTGGGCCTGACTTACTTGACCAGTGTGGAGGTGGAAGAGTCACCATGTGGAAGACTCCTCCCCATCAATGCCTGAAAGGATCTTGTGAAAACAGTGCACGTTACTGTGCTCTGAAAAATGCTTCTTTCCTAACAGATTTATAAATAGGCTAGATAGATATTTTACCATGTAGGGAACTATTTCACATAGATATTGAGTAGGAAATGGAGCCCAAAGGGATTTTTCTGCCTGCAAGATGCACTGTAGGTGCACTGTATATGTTTGGTAGGTATTCTCATGAACACTTCTTTGAAACGTGCCACAGTAAGGCTGTGCACCTCTGTTTCCAGTCTTCATCTCAGAAAGTGTTGTTTGCACCTGCTATGAAATGTCACCAGCCTCTTAGAAAGTGCACGTGGGGGGGACAGCTTTCCCCTGGGGAATGGAGGAAGCGGGGCGTTCCTGATCCTTCTGGAATCCCCCACACATGATCAGCAGCAAGGCCAGCAAGCAAGTTAGCTTCTCTCCCTCCAAGGGTCATCCAACCCCCTGCCCAGGCCTGCCTCACGCCAGGGTTGTCACTAAACTCTTTGGCTCAGTGTGTGAGCAAGTCTTAACAATTTACTTTTCCTCTCCTCCTTGCCCTTTGGACCCCCTATCCATTCCCGCAAATAAGGTTGAGTGAAGGGGCCTGTCACAGGAGTGGGAGTCTGGCAATGCTCCAGTCCCTTCTCTTACCCCATCATTGATGAGGGGAAGGAAGTGCAAGATGTGGAGGGCCTCATGGGCCCTGTGTTCATCAGGCAGCAGATCATGGAAGGCCCTGAACAGCAAATAAGCATGAGGCTTGATCCTCATGCTTCCATGAGGCTCCAATGATCCATGCTTCCAATAAGCACGGCGTCCAGAGAGCCGTGCTTTTCTGTGGCTCACATTGAAACCATAGAGATCACAGAAGCAAAATATGGAATTCTCCTGGCCTTCCTTGCTTCTCTTGAGGGCTGGAGGGGTTGGCCAGGCAAGGCACACGTGCCTTTTCTGTGCACGTTTAGAGAGCTTCAGCCCAGCTTTGCCCAGCTCACGCAAGAGGTGACCTCTTCACCCTCCACTCATGCACACACAAGAAAAATGAGATATTGGAGCCAGGCCATTGAAGTATGCCTGTGGGTTGTACTTTAACAGGAGAGGTGGGAGATGTTTCTAAAGTGCAGGATCACTCACTTGATATTGCACAAGCAGAATTTTGTGGAGGGCGGGAGTCATGCGTACCCACTCTTCTTACCCTAATCTGTTGGAAGATCCGGCTTGACCTCAACTCCTAGAATGTATTAGGGATTTTCTGGCCACAAAGCCTCTTGGGACAGATCCAAAGAGGCAAGGGAGAGCTCTTTGTACCTTCTCCATACAGATGGCAGAAGAGTTGCAAGAAACATAGGAAGCCGTCTCCCAGTGGCCATTCCAGATGCAAGCACCATAGACAGCCCCTTGCCTATCCTCAGTCAGCTTCTATTACTCACTCAGATCTCAATTCCCTAGGCCCTCGCTTCCCTTGACCGAAGGGGATCAGTTCATTCCTACTCCCCAGCTTGATCAGACATCTCCTTAAGGTCACCTAGGGAGGAAGGGAAGCTACCAGAGGAAGAGCTGGGTGATCAATGGGTGTGCGCAGATTGCCTATTCCCAGGAAAACTATTCCCCAAGCTTTTGTATAAAGGCATGCATACTCTCCAACTGGCCCAGGAAGATGAGGCTAGCAGGTAGGAAAAGATTCCTGCTTCCAAGACTTGTCAAGGTTGTCTTTTCTCAAAGACCTGTCAGATCCTTGTCAGTTCCATTCCCTGACTGCTTTCAAAGGATTTTGAAGGCAGAATGGGCAGCGCCCACCAGATTTGTAGATGGATTAATACACATTATTCCTTGCCTGACTCAATGCTGGAGAGGCTAAAAGTACCCACCACGGAAGCTCCAGTGGCAGCCTTGTCCTCCCCAGCTGAGATTCCTTTGGGGAGTGAATGAGGGCCTAAGGGTGCGATCCTAACCTGTGCTGGAAAAGGCAGGCCAGTCGGCCTGAGCTGTATCCAGTGAAGGTTGGGAGCAGGCTGGAGCCTCCACTGGGCAAGGGCATGTTCGTCCGCGTATCCCAGGGTAGGCGACTGGGGCTGCTTGGATCAGTGCCTGCTGTATAGCAGGAGCAGGTCCAAGCACACCAAGCGGCCCAGGGACCTCCAACCTCCACCCCCTCCCTGGGCCGCCCCACCCACCAGAATGCCCCTTCAGCCTGTTCCCCCTTCCCCCCCTTCCCCCTGCCCAGAGTAGCCCCTGTGCCAGCCAAACTCAGCTGGTACAGGAGCAGCTTACTGCAGGCGTGCTTCAGGGTTGCAGGACCAATGCAACTGCTTGTGTCAGCCCTGCGCCAGAAGCGCCGGTGCAGTGTGCTTTACGGCACATTCGCAGTAGCACTCAGCCAACGTAAGTGGCTTGCATCAGCCAAAAGAGGCGAACTGGATTGCACTATAAGAGTGCTTATGACACACTTGTGGCCATGGCTCTTAAACAGAGTTTTGAGGCATTGGCTGTCACCCTCTGAGCCTCATTTAGTAATTCTATTTTTGCCAGGTCTACATATCCCTGGGCAGAAGAGTTGGCAGGGGCTGAACCATCTGTGCCTAAACCTGTCAAAGATGGCTGCTCAATTCCATTCCAGAGCCTCAGCTACTAGTGATGTAGCCAGGCATAACATCTGGTCACATCAAAGAGAGGCCGTTCCTGGGTCTCTGTCTTGCCTGGTAGGCTTCTATTTTCAGGTTCTAAACAATTCAGAGATGCTTTGGACTCAGTATTAGTTGAAATGAAGGGCAAAAAGAAGGCACTTCCAACAACCCACAGGGGAAAAAAGGAGCCTGGGGCCCAGCAATACTTTTGTTCCCTGCGACAGCCTTTCAAAGAGCTTAGTGGCAGCCCTGACAGGAGGCAGGGCCAGACTGGGGATTGGCTGACCCTTGGAGGGAACAGAGTCAGCCTGCTTGCTGGCTCTGCCTCTGATCACATGGGGAGAGGCATTCCCAAAGGATCAGGAATGCCTCCCTTCCTTTTCCAAGAACAGGCATTCATGGTAAGAAATGTCTGTTTTGGCCTGCAAAAATCAAACTGATGTTGATAATAATATTTCATGTTGTTTCTAGGCTGCATCAACTGCCCTATTGGGACCGAGCCAGTGCTAGGCTTTGAATACAAATGGTGGAACACATTGCCAGCTAACATGGAGACTACAGTCCTCAGTGGAACCAGTTTTGAATATAAGGGAATGGCAGGTATCTTCATGGACATACTCCTACCAAGATGCTTCTATAGTCTGAAGCACTTAAGCTGTGTCCTGTGTTATATATAGTATCTTTCCATTTTTCTTTGGCTTCACAACCTGCCTGCTCATATATCATGTTAAATTAGCCTGTGAAACTCATTGCTACCTCTTACTGATGAAAAGTTTAGAGCCAGTCTGGTATATTGGAGTGTTGGGTTTGGAATGGGGAGACCAGGGGTTCAAATATCCATTCAGCTATAAGGCAACTTTCAGCCAATCTACCTCACATATTTGTAGCGAGGATACAATAGAGCAGAGTTTCTTAAACTGTAGGTGAGGACCCATTTGGTGGCTCGCAACCTGATGTCAGGTGGGTCATGGAAAGCTGGGAGCTCCCATTTTGGAAGCTGCAGACCTGACTCTTGCTTTTTTTTTTTTTTTTTTTTTTTGTTGTTACCTTTTTTATTTTTGAGTGAGTGGTTTTTTTTTTAATTTTGTTTTTAGTTCAGTGCTTTTACATACTATTTTGTCCTAATATTGCCTTCTGTCAGGGATTTTTCATGGATTTGCAATTGCTGCAGTCCAGGAATGCCAGTTTGCATTCCAGGAGTGTCACTTTATTATGTCACAACGACACTTCCTGCTTGATGTCACTTCCAGCTATGATGTCACTTCCAGGTTAACGATATCACTGCCAGTGGGTCCTGACACAAGTGCCATTCTTAAAAATGGGTTCCGGTTTAAAAAGTTTGAGAATCACTGAAATAGGGAATAAACCCACATATGGAACCTCAGTTTTCTTAGATAGGATACAAATGAAAGAAAAACTAAATTAAAAGCAGGAAGTAGATAATGTGACTATCCAGCTAAAAAAAACTGAGCAGCTAAAAAAACCCTCATATTTATTTATTTAAAAGCTTTCTGTTTCACCTTTTAAGAATATTTGTTTGGCTTTTTTAAAAAGTTCACAAAGTGGTTTACAGAGAAAATTCAAATAACTAAATGGCTCCATCTCCCATAAGGGCTCACAGTCTAAAAAGATACAGAAGAAACACCAACCACTACAAAAGACAGTGTATTGGGGTGAATAGGACAGTTACTCTCCCCTTCCAAATATAAGAGGAACCCCACTTGGAAAAGAGTCTCTTTGCCCAGTTAGGGAATAGAATGTTCTGAAAGGGATCTAGACCCATTTGGGCTCTGCCAGCAAAGCACAAGAGAGATTCCTTTTCCCCAAACATCCTTGCTGAGAATTGAGGCAGTATTTTGGTTGTTGCCTGCTGTTTCAGGGTGGCAAGTGGCTGGTGACTACATCTATACAGCAGCAGGAGCCTCTGACAATGACTTCATGATTTTGACTTTGGTGGTTCCTGGATTCAGGTGAGTGTGTGGCTGAGCTAATGCCAGCAAGCAAGGCTATGCCTCCCAAATGGAGGTGATGCAGTGGGGAATGGGCCCTTTCCTCAGCAACAGTGCACTGTTTACACTTCTCTTCTGTGAGCCCCAGGACAGCAGCAGAGAGGGTGGATTTAGGATTATGTTGGTTCTTCAGCTCAACAGACCCGTCCAGCACCCACAAGCTCTTGGCAGTAACCATGCTTTCAGTGCACATGGATCAATGGAGTTCTGATTCCAATGGAGTAATAAGCCTCAGGCGCTCTGAGATAAGAATCTGAGGAACGTGTTTTGACACAAACAAGTTAATTGTTGTCGTCCATCTTCAGCAATTCACAAAGCAATCCAAGTTAGTCCCTTGTGCTGGCTCCCAAGTTTTGTGAACATGCCGTAAAGCTGCTTGGGAGCTGGTTTGCCAGTGCTAGATCCTGCCTTAAAGAAGATGAGTTTGTGCTAGCCTGGGCAGGCTGGTGCAGGGGTGGTGGGAGGGTGAAATGGAGGTGGGGGGACATTTTGGAGGGAGGTAGGGCAGTCCAGGAGGCAAATTGGGCCCTGGCAGGGGGTGGGGATGGCTGCAGCAGTGCTGGCCAAATCTCAGATCTTGTTCTGGGCCCATGCAATGTTACATGGGCCACTCGATTTTTGCGCATGCGAAATAGCGGGTACAAATCCAAGTAGCCCCATAGGGATAGCTGGGGAGCAACACGGGTTAAGGGGGAAAATATCCCCTTACTCCAAATTGTGCTCCAGCCAGCACATACCTTGCACAGCCTGACACAGCTTGGATTGGAGCTTCAATCTGCCTGTTCCAGCATGTGTTAGGATTGCGCCTTCCTGCTCCTCTTATGTCATTGTCACCTCTTATGTTTTTGCTGTTGCCTTGAATAATATGTACTACCTGAATTTTGTTTATTCTGTTGCAGTCCCTTACAATCAGTGACAGAGGACTCTGAAAACAAAGAGATAGCAAGAATTACATTTGTCTTTGAAACAATCTGCAGTGTGAACTGTGAGCTTTATTTCATGGTGGTAAGTTGGTCCAGTTAGTTCTTCCTCCCTCCAAAGTAGATTGGCTTTTGCCTGCTGTGCTTTCCCTGGGGTCCTCTTTTTCCCCACTGTGGGACAACTCAAGGCTTCAGAAAGAATCCCTCTTCTGCAGATTATGCAGAAATAATCCCTCTTCTGCAGATTATGCCCAGGCTCTGCCTTTAGAAAGGACAGGCAAGTTTATTTGCTTCTTTGCCAGTCCAGAAGCTTCCAGTCAAAACCTGTACAGTCTTTCTTTAACAGACACCATTTTGAACATTGTCATTTGGGGCTATGACTTTTTAAGATATCTAAGATAAGATTTTAAGCTATTCAAAAAAATGGTGTTGCAATGTCCAGAGGAGACCAGAAAATCTCGGGTTCGAATGCTCCCCTGTGTAAAAAAATTCCCGCATGTTGAAAGCTGGTACCCTTAGGAAGAAGAGTTCTTAGCATGATCATGTTGTTGGTATGTTGACTGTCATTTGCAGAGATATTTTCATGTGGGAAGCTTTCAAATGTGTGATATAGTCCACATTTTGAAGCTACACATTTCTGGTAGGAGTCTCTGTGTTAATGCTATCACTTAAGTGAGGCAGTCCATCTGTCCCCCTGGTTGAAATTATGAATACCATCATAGTGTTACCAGAGAGTTTTTAAAGATGTTGATCCTTTAATCCCAATATGTAATCGGTCACTAAAATATTTCCTGAGCATTTTAGTGACACATTGTCAAGTAGACAATGTAATACCAATGTTTTAAGAATGTAGCCAGGACAGATTGAAAAGGTTAAGAGTAGTTAATGATCCATCAAGTATATGTACTTCTAGGAGCTGTGATTGACCCCGTCTCCTATTACCAGGTATACAGAGGTGGAAAAGGCATGTTTGCCACTTGCACTTAATAGAGCACATCATGTATGCTCATGGTGTACCTACAAATGTCATAAAATATGTGAAGCAACATTGGATCAGCTAGCATACATCTGTATGAACATCAGCTTTCTGTGCCTCAATTCACAGATCAACAGACCTGTCAAACACCCACAAGCTCTTGGCAGTAGCCATGCTTTCAGTACACATGGATCTATGGGACTTTCCTTTCCAGCTTCATTGTTCTCTTCTTCCTTCCCAGCTAATCTGCCACATCTGCTCATTTTCCATGTTTTATTTTGCCTCTCACACAACAAGCTGCCGTGCTTGATTTCCCTACCTTATCCTGAAGTTATGAAAATATTACTCTTCTGTATCTGCTAGAAAGACTTTTTTTTTGGGGGGGGGGTTGAAATCACTGCTTACTCTTTCCTCACTGGGTCTACATTACTTATTCTTTGTTAGGGTGTGAATTCCAGAACCAACACAGCTGTGGAGACCTGGACTGGCTCAAAGGGAAAGCAGTCCTATACATACAAGATTGAGAAGAACGTCACCATGAGCTTCACCTGGGCCTTCCAAAGAACAGTGTCCCATGATGCGGTAAGACAGTAACACTTCCTGGCCGCTCTGCCCACAGCCGGTTCCTCAGGTCTCCTCAGGACTCTGGGAAAGTTCCGTGTTTTGCAAATGAGAGAGGTCACAGCTTAGAAATAGGCATGGCACACCTTGCAGCATCACATCTCCCTAATATGATGCACTTTTGCATTTGCAATTTTTTTTTTTTTTGCTTTTTGTTTCAGGGAAGAAAATACACCAATGATGTTGCCAAGCTGTACTCTATCAATGTGACCAACGTCATAGATGGTGTGGCTTCCTTCTGCCGGTTATGTGCTCAGGAAACCTCTGGCTCATCCTGTACTTCTTGCCCACCCGGGCACTACATCAACAAAAGCTCTGGTGGCTGCCATCCATGTGCAGCATATACTTACCTTAAAGCTCATCAGCCCTATGGCAATCAGGCCTGCCTCCCTTGTGGGCCTGGCACCAAAAGTAACAAGGTACTGTGGTGTTCCTTACTGTTTCTTATTCCTGGGCAGTAACAGCTGGGTGCTACACCAATCTAGATTATTATCCAAACTCATGTTTCCCATTAGAAATCTGTAAATGAATGAGGGTGCAATCTTAACCTAGAGTTAGGCAGGCACAGTTAGGTCAGCAAAGTTTGGCCAGCACAAGGGACACTATAAGGTATGTTTGGACCACTCTTGGAGTCAGAGAGACCAGCACACAGACATGCACCATCCTCCCTGACTCTGAGAG
This sequence comes from Lerista edwardsae, assembly GCA_029204185.1. Lineage (NCBI taxonomy): Eukaryota > Metazoa > Chordata > Lepidosauria > Squamata > Scincidae > Lerista > Lerista edwardsae. Next base: position 835,623 of record JAJKFI010000055.1, read on the forward strand.
TGGACCAAATGTGCTTTACAATGGCCCTTGTGCCAACCAAACTTCGCTGGCTTAACTCCAGTTTAGGATTGCACCCTGAATGTTTGAGAGCTGTGCATTAAAATAAGTAAAAACTACAGTGCGGTAATTTCTTTGTTAAGCCCGATCAAAATATCCCTGTCATAACCATGCTTGTGCTCACTACTTAGTGAAACTTCAACAGGTTCTGATAAAGTTATTACCTTACTCTTGCATTTGGATCCTGTTCTTCTAATGAACCAACACTGAGGCCTACAGTTTTTGTATATTAAAATGTGTGATTCAGAAATCAATGAGCCAAGCACACAAAAACAGTGGCCAAGATTTTTACTCACAAAGAGCTGCAGCAGATTTGTTGCCTGGAAAGAGCCTCATTTCAACTGGCTTTTAGGAGCTCTTCCTGCCAGATTGGCTTCCGAGTAAGAAACCCAGCCTGTCCCTTCAGATAGCACAAAGAGGGGCTGTTTATATAAGTTCAGCTTTCCTGATTATCTTTGTGGGTGCAAACTGTGATGCACGCGCCCATGGAAAGCTGCAGCAGAACATTTGGGGAAGATGCAAAACGTTCTTCCTCCTCCATCCAAAAAAGAGCTGCCTGGTTGCAAATGCAGCCTCAATTTTAACGTAAACCATTGCATAGCCCACCTGCCGACACCAAAGAGGTGGGCAGCGCAGTCCTGACCAGAACTTAAACTGGCTCCGGTCCCTTGCACTGTTTGCTGGGTGTTGCAAACGTGCCATAGAGCACTTCTCCGCAAGAGTCAGTCAGCTAGGCAGTGCAGAGGCCCGTGCCAGCCCAATGAGGCCAAATCTAGCCTTGGATGCTATGAGTTTGTGCCAGCCTGGGTAGGCCAGCACAGGGGATGGAAGAGGGTGGCGGGAGGGCAGAATGGAGGTGGGGAGGGGTGTTTTTGGGTGGAGGTGGGCAGAGTGGGAGGTGGATTGGGCCCGGAGAAAAGTGGGACCAGCTGCTACAGCTGGATCCTAACCCCATTGCCCAACCAGCATTACAAGGGCCATTCAGATTTATGCCCACCAAATTGCAAGCACAGCAGCCCCATAGGGGTGGTTTGGGGTGCGACACAGGGTAAGGGGACAAATATCTCTTTACCAAGTTGTGCTCCTGCTGGCACCTACCTTGTGCTGGATATAGCGCCGGCAACTTAGTTTGCTTGTTCCAGGGCAAGTTAGGGGGGCACTGTGTCTTGTAGCAAATGGCACGCTGCAAAATCCTAATGCTGTTCCTAGGTTAATGAAATGGTTATGAAATGCTTGTACTGTTTTGGGTAAGGGGATATTAAATAATGGCAAATGCCTTGAGAATTCCTTTCATTTGTTCTAAAGTCAAATTGTCACTTCTGCATTTGTGGGCCCTGAGCAGCTATTATGAGTAGCTCCGGCAGCAGCAGTTGCGGTTCTGTAGAAAGGCTGCTTAATTTGTGCCTAGGAGCAAACTACACTTTTTGGTATGTGGTTTGCAAGCACATCAAAAATAAACTCAAACACAATTTACAAGCCCCCACATAGTTGGTGGCAACGTTGGAGGGAGGGGCCTTTCAACCCTCTTTCCTCTGCTGTGGTCCTGATCTGGATCAGAGCCCATGTGATATTTGACCAGGAAAGAAACCTCCCATTGTTGCCAACAAGAGTTCCCTTGCCAAATACCATATTACACCATCAGAGCACACATTCTTACAGTGTAACTGGGGAATAGGATTGGGCTATCCAGAATCTCTCCTGCCAAATGTATCAATTTTGGTCAACAATTTGTGTTTCCTTAGAATTCAAAAAAACTTCCATATTTTTCCTATTGAAAACCTGGAACATGCAGATTGAAAGGGGTTCTTCCCTTGCTCCCATATCTCTTGAGTTTTACTAAACATTTGTATTTCCCCAAAAAGATGAAAAAAGTCATTTCCTGCCAAAATGGAAATGGCCCAGCTTAGCAGTTCCCCTCCACATATTCTGTTGTGTCTCATTTTCCACATGGTTCCATGGGCGAGTGTACAATTGGCAGACCCCTTTGAGCAGAAGCAGATGGGATTCCGATTCAGTATGGTCCTGGCTGGCCACAGAATAATCAGCCATTGTGGACCCCCTTCTAACCCGGGTTTTAAGCGCTACTGGAGAAGTCTATCATTTCTCATCTCCTCAGCAAGGAAGCAAATTGGCTGTGTGATGTTCCTCTCCCTAGATCCATTCCTTGTGTTACAATGACTGCCACTTCTCAGTCAGCTCAAAGGGCCGGACTCTGCAGTACGACTTCTCTGCACTGGCCAACAGCACCTCCTTTTTAAAGGGGCCGAGTTTTACCTCAAAAGGCCGGAAGTATTTTCACCATTTCAACATCAGCCTCTGTGGGAATCACGTAAGCGTGTGTGTGTGCTCCTGTGAGGCAAGGGCCTCTTCCTGTGCCACTGCAGGAAAGCAGCAGCTTCACCTAGTGCCGTAGCATGTGTCAGTGCCTTGCTGTAGGGATTGCCCCAACTGCAAGGAGGGTCCCCAGGTACCAGTGCCATCACAGAGATGCTGCGCACTGAACAGTAGCTCTCCCTTGTGGCTACTGAAGGTTTCTGAGCATCTGCTATTATTGTTTGCCTGCTAGAAAGACTCAAGTTCTCACCTAAAGGGAACCTGAGGAGCAGGAGCCTCTCTATAGCTGGGTGTTGGGACTGGTGCTAACTCCATGATTCTTTTAAAATGTTGCACTCTCTCACTCTTGCTCTCTGAAGGGAAGGAAGATGGCTACCTGCACAGATAATGTCACAGATATCCGGATCCTGGGCCAGGACTCAGAGTACTTTAAATCTACTTCCTCCTACATATGTCAGTCTATCGTTGTCCCCTCTGATGTGATGGGTTACAAAACAGTGGTGTCCTCACAACCCGTCAGCCTGGCAGATCACTTCGTAGGTGAGAAGAGCAAGAAGCAGTAGTCTGTGATTTGAACAGAGAGCTTCCCCCTGACAGGAAATTGTGGGGTCTCCCGTGTGTTGAGTCAGGTGACTAGGCCAATCCTTAATCTTATGTCTGGGGACTTAAACAAGATCAGGGTGGGTACTGCCTAGTACCCCAAAAAGGCCATCTGGACAAAACCACATTAATTGATAGGTCTTCCCTTTCCTGCCTCCTACCTGGCAGTTCATTTGCTTTTGTGTGTTTGGGGGGTCCCCCTCAACCTTTATGTTTGGCTCCACTCCTTTGCCTGCCTCAATCTTCTTCCTGACCCCTCCTCTAGGCTCATATCAGCAAGATACCAGATTCTGATCAAACATCAAGCTCTTCTGGTTCTGGTCTGAATTTATAAGGCAGACATTGCGGGGGGAGCCTATTTGCTGGAGGTAATGAAAAGACCCTTCTATGCAGTGTCCTTCTCACTGGTTTGGTTCTAACTTCTAGGCGTAACAACAGAATCCACTTTGGACAACATCACCTCTTTGGCAGACCACTTCCCTGCTCTGAACACAGGCTTACCAGATGTCATATTCTTCTACAGGTAAATTGCAGGGCTGCCAACCTTAGATAATGGCACATTTATCAATTTTCCTCCACAAGGTACTGAGGAATACTTGAGTGCCTTCAATCATTGGTGATATTTTAACTTCACAAGGAGTTTGGGATGCTTTGCCTTCCAGGACCTGTCTAGCTATGGATACAGCCACAAGGGGTCGTGTGAAAGCGAGGCAGGAAATTCAGCTGCTCCTGTGATGTTTAGCCAGATGAAGCTTTCCAATGTTCTCATGACAGATATAGGGTTTCCTCTATGGTGGCACCTGATCTGACCCCATGGCCCTAGTTTATATATGTAATGCTGGCAAGTACAGCTTTCTTATCTTCAGCAAATATAGCATAGCACAATGTATTTGCTCAACTTGCAGATCCAATGATGTGACCCAGACTTGTAGCGCTGGGAGAGCCACTGCCATCCGAGTGAGATGTGACCCCCTAAAGTCCAAGTATGGAGCGCTCTCGGTGCCAAGGTAAATTCCAAGAGTTTGGGAGATTTTTATCTCAATAGGTGCTGTGTCCTTTCAAAGTGTTCATCTGCCCCATACTACAATGTAGAAGGCCAGATATTTGAAAACAGAGAGATCAATCCCCTATCACTATCCCAAACTAAGCAGACCAGAATGGGGGGGGGGGCTGTTAGACCCCCCCCCCTCCCAAGGAGAGCACAGATCTGTTAGGGGTTCCTATTTCAAATAAAGTCACAGTAGCCAATGACATTGTGTGGGTTGCCAGTGCCCAGGGCAAGGCAAGTTTTGCACCCCCGAATATCTGGCAATACTCCATCCCCAAGGAGAACATTGATATTCTCCTCGGGAGCAGGGCTTCAGTGCACTTCGTCCCTGGCTTCAGTTGAAGCCGGGAATGAAACGCGCCAAAGCCAGCAGCTGAAATTATTATGGGCTAAAATTTTGCACCTCTAAGAATTTTGCACCCAGGGCAACTTCCCCTGTGGTCCCGCCCATGCTATGTCACTGACAGTAGCACCTACAAGCAATCAGACATGAGAACCCTCTGAATTACCCATGGATACAGACTAGGCAAGCAAAGTGTCAAAATATATCCAGTTTATTAAAAATCAAACAGGAAAAGGAATTAAATCAAGTGGAGGAAAGGGGGTAAAGGAAATTACAACAAGCAGACTGATGGAAAATGCTTGAACTCAGTTGGACAGTCCCAAAGAAATAGCTTGACCAAACTGGATCCAGTGACTAATCATGCTAGCAAAGAGAGGCTACTATAAGATGATTTCCTAGCAACGTTTAGACTGCTGCACCAGCACAGAAGCTTCTGGGGCATTAGAAGTGTCCAAAAATAAGGGGAAAATATCTAAATTAGTGGGGAAATAGGGCATTCATCACAACCTGTAAAAGAATATGCCCCTGCTTGGAATCCCATTTTTTCAGATTATTGATAATTAATCTTGTTACTAGGACAGTCGTGGTTTCTGTCCTCCTACTTAAGACAACATTCCTAGATCTTAGGTTAGTTGTTCGTTTTTAATGTAGAAGACTGAGGGCGCAATCCTAACCTGGAGTTAGGCCAGTACAAGTTAGGCCAGCAAAGTTTGGCTGGCACTAGGGCCACCATAAAGGACATTTGGACCACTCTTGGAGTCAGGGAGGATGGCACGCGTCTGCATGTTGGCCTCTCTGACTCCGAGAGTGGTCGAAACATACTTTACGGTGTCCTTTGTGCCGGCCTAACACAGTTTAGGATTGCGCCCTGAGTGGAATAGTGAAGTGGTCTGATAATGGTGACTCTTAGAACCTTTTGGATTTTGAAAGTTGCTTCTGGGTGGGTCATTTCTCAGTGGCAGAGTGTGTACCTTGTGCAAATGTGGCAAATTGTGTTGGTTGCAGGGATCTCTGGTAGGGGGCCTGGAAAGGGACCTACACATCACATCACACCCAGCTTTTGAGACCTGCTGATAGCACTGGGCAAGTGGGCTCCTGCTCAGGCACTACTTAAAACAGCTCCTTTGTCATTTCCTAACAGGAAGTGCCCGGAAGGAACCTGTGATGGATGCAGTTTCCATTTCCTGTGGGAGACGGTTGCAGCCTGCCCCCTCTGCTCTGAAGATGATTTCCATGCTATCATAAGTGCCTGCATTGGAGGGATTCAGGTAGGGATTCAAAGTCAATCTTGGGAGCTATTTTTTCTCCCCTGGGCCAACAGGTATCACATTTTTATACTCGGTGATATGAATGTTGAAATGAGTCATTCATAGCTACTGAACTCCAGTTATGGATCTAGGAAGAGCCAGAGAGGCCAAATTGAAAGAAACAATTATTTCTGGGGGAATTACCACAACACAATCTTTTAATCTGATCTTGAATAGGCTTGCTTTGAAATAATTTCCACTTACGGCTTCAAGAATAAGGCCATTCTTCCAGGCCAGAATGCTTAGGATTCAATCCTACGCTTTCCTACGCCATGTGGACCTGCTCCTTTTGTGGACCCAATCTGGCCCTGCAACCCCTATTGCTGCCCTGTTCCGCTTTCTCTCTCTCTGCTCCCTCCAGCCCCCTCCCATCCTTTCACACCTCCCCCATCAATTTGCCTGGATTGTTGGCCTGTCTAGCTGCATTGTTGCATGCAAGGCTACTGTGGCTTTTCTGTTGGCACTCTGGCAGCACGTGGCTTCCCACACTGCCAGAAGCCCTTTTGCGACTGCCATAAGGCTATGCTGGCAGAATGCTCATTCTGCCATTGTTAGGGCCTTATAGAATTGAGCCAAAATTCTTTATAATAACCGTCTCAGTAGCAATGCACTAATTTATTTTTATTTTTTTTGTGAAGAGAATTTTGCATCCTTTCACCATCTAGAGTGGTGGTGGTAGCTGGAGCGGCTCAAGAGGCAATGCCGTCCTTGCCACTCTGCACCCAGCCACCCCTCCAGAAGACCTCACAAGTGTGTGCTCCACCACAGCTCTTGCTTCCACTGCTGCCGCCTCCTCCTCTTCACCCATCTGGTTAGTTAGGAGAGTTCCTTGGATGGGAGAGGAGAGGAAGGTGAGACTGCCCTCTTAGCTTGAGCTGCTGGCACTACTTCTTTCCTTCATGGCTTCTTGTTTTTCAAACAGGATGGCATGGAGGAAGGAGGTCGGGCCAGAGTACATGGTAAGGGGGTGGGGGAAGGCTTCAGATAACCATACACCTCTAGGTGAGGAAGCAGTGGTAGGTGTTTTTCCCCCTCTCGGTGTCACTTGAGTAAGAGGTGGGCTGCTGTTGCTCTGGTCCTCTTCCCACTCACTCTCAGTGAGTGAGAAGAGGATCCAAGTGCTGATGGAAATAGCTTGTGGACCAGAAGCAGTGAGCCAGAGGGGGCAGCAGGCAGATCAGGTTGTGGAGCATCCTCATCAGTTTGCTGCCCCCACCCCACCCGCCCCAGCTCACCACTCAAAATGGTCATGGTAGGCGGCCTCTATGGTGGTATAATTAATACTGCTGCAACTTTGCTGCACAACGGTGTTAATGCCACTTTTGCCGTCTGAGCTCTGACTATGTAACTGAGAGGAGGACTCCTCTGCTTTTGCTTCTGCAGAGAACGACATACATATGGCGGAAGCCCAAGCTGTGTGCAGGAGGCATGCCACTTCCGGAGCAAAAAGTCAGCATTTGCAAAACCATGGACTTCTGGCTCAAAGTGGGCATCTCAGCTGGGACCTGTGCTGCTGTCCTTCTGATGGTCATGACTTGCTACTTCTGGAAGAAAAACCAGAAGTGAGTAGCGGTTCCTACACTTGCTTCCCATTCCTAGCTGCATGCTTCAAGATTTGCCCTTTAAATCAGGTGACAGGCTCGAGCAGCAGAGCCAGCAAAGGTGACAGCACCATCATTTCAGTTGTTAAAAGATCATTATCTTGGGAATGATATAGACATACACGTGCATGCACGTTCACATTTTGTTTCCGATTAGTTTTTTCCAATTTGCCTTCATTCAATCCCAGCTATACTCGTCCAAATAAATAAATAAATAAAAGCCCAAGCAAAAAGAAACCAGCTCATATTTGTCATGAAATCCCCTCAGGGCTGTCTAATGGGACCTTTCCATTTTTCAGCTGTACGCATGAGACACAGAATAAAGTTGCCTGCAGTTTATTTTGCTAGCTTACCTCAGACAGCAGTGCCCAAAATAGATCAGGCAGTTACTGAGTATACCCACGGGACATGTGGGGAAATCCAGGCCCAAGACACCCAAGGAGCTGATTACTGAGGGACTGTCAGGGGCTTTTCACAATTTTCCCTGTCGTCTGAGATTCTTCATGCACTGGACACACTTGCAAATCTTGCACTTTTAATTTTATCGTAAGCAGTTCCATGTCAGCAAGCATTATAGCAAAAATGTGATTTTTATGTAGCCATTTTGTTTGGCCTAGCATTATAGTTAACATGCTCTTCCATATCATATTCCTCAGAAGTGCTGACTCTGTGAGACTTCCATATTCATGCATATACATGCATAGCCCCCACTGTGCATGCATTCTTTTGTGTTACTTTCCTCAAGGTTAAACCTTCTACAATGTGTTTCAGTAATCAGTTGCATCACTAGGGTTTCTGTCACCCGGTGTGGGAGGTCAGTGCATCACCCCCGTGATGGACCTCCTAGACAATGGAGAATAAATTACAGTATCATATGTACAACTTAAATGCAATGGCATCACTGGGCTTTATTAATTTTAATCTGTAACAATGAAGGTCGCCCAACAAATCAGACAAAAAACCACTGGCCAACTTGATGACACTCATACAACTAAATAAGAGTTCTTGTATTAGCTCTGATACATGGAAATGAGAACTGGATCATACTAACGCCTTATTGGTTCCCTGCTGTGTCATAACATATCATTGGCTCTCAGAAAAATCAGTCTTATTTGTCAGTTTTGAGTTAAGGAAATAATACTTTTCATTACAGAAGGCAGTTATGTTTTCTCTTTCTGGTTTTTAGCCAGATAGATTTTTTGATAGAATACAGATATTTCAACGTGGTTTCTTTCATTCTGCTGTAAATTCCTCATCGAATGATATATAACATAATGGCATTATTAAAAAATACTAAGGTTTTACCATTTTGAGCACTGGTGGTATCACCCCCACCAAGTGCATCACCCGATGCGCCCCCCCCCCAGTGACGCCACTGTAAGTAATCGAAGCGAAATGCCTCTGAATGAGACCTGCTGAGGTTGGCTGCAAATTGGTGCTCTGGCTCAATATTGTATATACTGACTGGCAGCAGTGTTTCAGGCAGGGATCTCTCCCAACCCTACTCGGTGTGCCCGGGACTGAACAAGTGGCCTTCTGCATGTGCTGCATGCACTCTTCTGTGGAGTTCTGCCCCTGCCCAGGTGTGTGTTGGTGACAGAAATAATTCTTGCAGATCACTGAGCTACAGCATTTTACCTCCTCTGCTACCCTAAGACTGAGCCAGAGTTTCTCATGATTTTTGCCACTATGCGTCTCTGGGATCCACAGTCTATCTGTACCTCTCTCTCTCTCGCTCTCTCTTTATGTCTGTTTATTTGTTTGAAGACTAGAGTATAAATACTCCAAGCTGGTAATGAATTCCAGTGCCAAGGACAGCGAGCTGCCAGCTGCTGATAGCTGTGCCATCATGGAGGGGGAAGATGCAGAAGATGATCTGATATTCACAAGCAAGAATTCTCTCTTTGGCAAAATAAAGGCTTTCACTTCAAAGGTAAGGAGCCTGCAAAGCCCAGGGGGCAAACAAAACTGATGCTCCAGGATTTATCTAACCCGACAGTTGTCTGACATGTCATGTTTAACTTTCCAAGCCACGTCTGAATAAACAACTTTCTGGCAGTGCAAGCCTATGCACATCTACTCAGTAGTAAGCCCCACTAGGTTTGCTGAAAATTACTCCCAGGTAAGTACTCCCAGGTACTCCCTATACTATACTCACCGTATAGGAGTAACTGTGTAACTCTTATACACAGTTACAAGGGAGTAAGCCCCATTAAATATAGTGAGTCTTATTTCTGAGTAAACATGCATACGTTTGCAATGTAATTCACTGAATATGCAAACTGCCCCAAGAGATGTATGCATGTCTTTCTCTAAAAGTCAATATGCTTTGATTGTGGACTGGGAGCTGTATAAGTAATAATCTCAGGTAACATGGGGTGCAGTATGTATGAGCTTCATAGTTGTATCTTGGGGGAGGTTCTGATTTAGAGCCTCATTCTCAATACCTACACCACCACCACAACAAACCCTTGACAGGGATGAACAGCAAAAGTACAAAGAACACTCCCCCACCCTGCCTTAAATACCCCACCTTAAATACAATTAAGGGTGCAACCCAAACCTGGAGTTAGGCCAGCACAGTTCAGCCAGCACAGTTTGGCCAGCCCAAGGGCCACCGTAAAGCGCGTTTGGACCACTCTCAGTCAGGGAGGATGACACACATCTGTGTGCTGGCCTCTTTGACTCTGAGAGGGGTCCAAACATACATTACAGTGTGCCAGCCAAACTTTGCTGGCCTGACCGTGCCAGCCTAATTCCAGGTTAGGATTGCTCCCTAAATCCCAGAAGAACATCAAAAACGAGAGTTCAACAGGCTCAAAAAATCAATGCTACTGTAACACCTTCACCCCAAGATAGATTTGTGAGCTTCCTCCAGCCTCAGAGTCTACCTGCATGTTCTGTTCTGTTTTGCTGCAATTTCACTGACTGTTAATGGCAAACTGTTTTTTGTTTCCTCCTAATGTGGCTGTTTGTTTTCCTGTAGGCTTCTCTTAGCTACAGTCAGGCTTGGCAGGACTCTGTGTGTAGGGATGTTCTCAATAAACTAAGAGGAGGAGTCTTCCAGGTAGATAGAGACCAAATATAGATGGTATTGTCTTGTGTCCCTGTGTCTTAAAACAAGCCGACTGACTGAGGACATGTAACAATTAAATGATGTGAGATGGGGTGCTGATGCGGTCTAGGGATGTCTGCCTGAGACTTACCATGTTCTTGGAGACTTGTATTCTTGGAAAAGCCAAACTGTGCTGCCATCTCACTACTATTGCAGCCTCTCTGCCCTCCACAGTGGAGACTGCAACATTCATTTTCCTTTGAGGGGGGAGGCAAGAAGGCTGAGTGAGACCCTCCAATAGTTATTAGGTACGCCTACAAGTGCAGGATCAGAATCTAACCAGTGGTGGGATTCAAACAAATTAACAACCGGTTCTATGTCCTTCAGGGCGGCCGCTACCTTTCTTCCTTCTCCCAACCTAAAATTAACAACCGGTTCTGCAGAACTGGTGAGAACTGGCTGAATTTCACCACTGAATCTAACTCAAAAGGTCCTCCAGCCTTGCCTTGTCTCTTGGAACCAGTGCTATTGAGAGTGCTGTATGGCTTGTTGTGTATCCTCTGCCTGCATGTTGTGCCCCTTCATCTTTTGCAAATCAGGGATAAGCATTGTTTCTCTGATGCGGGGCAGCTGGGGAGAGCTGAGACGGCACCCTGGAAGCCTAGGCATATATGTTCAAATTCTATGCATGGAATAAGTGACACAAAGAATGTTCTTTATGTATGAATAGGATGAGTAGATGTCCTCCTCTCTCTTGCCAACCAAAAGTAAACTGTGTACTTCAACTGTTGACCTAACATTCATTTTTTCATAGTAAAATATACTGACCATTATGTTCCCAGTGAATTCTCATATGCACAGACTTACTTTGTTTGAATCAGAGTGGGCTGATCTTGTTGTTTTATATAACAAAATCAGATGTTGTAGTATATTATGTGCATTTGCAACCTACTCTGTCCCTGAGATTCAGGGCAACCAGAACAGTTCTTTATCTCATTCTCTGAACAACCACTCTGAAGTGGCTATTTACTGCAGTCACTGTTATCCCCATTTTGCAGATGCCTAACCGAGATAATTATTTGCTCAAAGCCACTTATGAGATGATGGCTGAAGCTAGATTTGAACTAGGTCTGCCAGATCTAAAACTCTGTCAGCTCCTATATTTACTTTGAGTTCAATCCTCGTGTGATATTCAGGAAAGGTGGTAGTTCTGAAAAACATATGGAGTTTCTTTGTCTTGTCCCATTCATGCTTTCTTTCTTGTTGCCTTTAGCGAACATCTGATGGTTTCGACTCCGTCCCACTGAAGACCTCCTCTGGCACCACCGACATGGATCTTTAGGAGTGAATTGCCCACCTCCCATGCCTTTCTTTCAGGATGAGTTGGGAGCGCTCCTGGGTTAATATCTGCACTTTGATGAACTTGCCATGTGGCCTTATTGGATATACTTTTAACTTCAACTTCTTCTTGTACTTTTTTAAGCCTAAAATTTTAACATTCCCTCCAAAACCGAAACCATGCCAAATACAAGCGTGCTTTTTAAATTATATGTAGGTATGTATTTGTATGTCTTTTGCGCCCCACTCTTCCTTCTGGCAAAATGACCTGCAAGGGATCCCAAACCAGAGTTTGGAAACCCCTTTGTGCCCCCTTGATGACAGCTATTTTACCCAAAGTAAAGCCAGTGACCATATTCGCACTGTCTCTCTTCCCTGCCACCCGCGGACATCATTATCTTAAAGTCAGCCCACAGGGGCTGCCTCCTCAACTTTCCACTCAGCCTATTCACCCATTTCTCCTGGCTTGGTGCAGAGGCCTGTCTTTGCAAAGTGTTTCCCTGTGTGCTAGAGTCACAGTTTCTTCAGACAATGTTGAAGCCTGTCTGTCCCATAAGGACTCTTCATCTCGACTGAGATCAAGGTCCCGAAAGTATGCCACCAACCTTCCTTTCATAGGTTCAATATTCCTTATTGAAAGGACCAGAGCAGAGCACAGGAGCTAGAGAAAGGCTGCTCCGTGAATGCTGGCCTGGCTTCCCAGCATCCCCACCAAAGATCCCTAAATCCCATCTCCACATTGTCCATTCTGGAGACAATTTTGGAAGGCGTATGCTTGAAGCATTACCAAGTATTCTAGTGCAGACATCGCCACAAAAATCTGCCTCACTTCACAATAGGGATGATGGCTTTCTGTTCCCTTAGCAATCAAGAAATAATTTACCCCCATTCTAATCTTTTCCAAGACTTTCAAACTCTGATTCTAGAAAATCAGTAAAAAGATGAGCGCACTCCATAATTGCGACCCAGGAAAATTTGCTCCTTCTTTACTGCAGACTTCAAGGCCTCATTAGGAAGCTTTTCCTTTGAAGCGAGAGAAGTATAAAGTTTTATACAGAGTCAAGGATTAGCTGGAATGTCTGGCAATGCATAAATGTTCTGTGTGACCCCCTACTTCTGTTTAGGGTTACCAGATACAAACTAGGACAGAGTGCCTATACTTTTAACCATTGTATAGAAGAGGGAATTTTGGCAGGTGCAGTTTTTGAAAGCACCTGCCCAAATTCCCTCCTCCCCTGTACAATTATTAAAGGTAGAGGCACTCTGTCCCAGTTTGTATCTGGGAACCCTACTTCTGCTAAGCCATGGAAATTATATAGACATTAGGGCAATGACTGTAATTATCAAGTCTGACCTCCTGTATAGCAAACAAGTAGAGAACTGCAGTCAAGTCTGTCACCTCTGCTGCAGCAGGCAGCCCAAACTGTGTGGCACTGGCAGAGCTTTTCAAAGAAGGTTCTCAGCCTTGAATCACAAACCTCACTTTAAGCCAGATCCCCATCGCCTTCTCTTTGCGGGTGGAAATACATATTACATGTTATGCGATGATCCTAGCCTGGCTTTTTTTTTACCCAGCAACAATTTCCCATTCTTTTTTTCCTCCTAGATAGCCTCATGCTTTCTGAAAAGACTTATGTAATTTTGCATATACCCAAAAAGCCCTTTCGCCCAGGAGAGCAGTGTGATCCTGGGGATGGCGTTGTTGCCTTTCCCCTTTCCCCATCCCTTTAAAGGGGCAGAAGCCAGTGCTTCCCAAGATGGTGAGTCATGACCTACCACTTTGTGAACCACTCACTGCTCTAGGATTTTCATTACTCTTAAAAAGTGCAGTTCTGTGTGCACTGATCTGGTAGTAAGTCCCATTGACTTAACATCTGTGCAGACATTCATAGGAGTGCAATGGCCTAACCAAGGAAACCTCTTCCAAACCTGAAGGAGGAGAAAAGAAAACTTCCCCACTATTTCCTCCCATTCTTTCCAGTGTCAAACCCCACCTGCTCCTTGATAGCAGGGTGTCAGGGTTTGGCAGCACAGGATGGATTTTAAAAAATGCTGAAAAGCCTGGGATGGCCCTCACACTGAACATCATTTGACTCAGGCACAGCATTGTCTGTGGAACCTTCTGCCACTAGGAGATGGCAGAGGACATTTAAACTTCTGTTCTTCATTTTAAAAAAGCAGCCCCTACCTCTTCTTCATAATATAAGTGCCCCCGGCCCAAAACCTCCTGGTTCCTGAAGTGGTAGGTCAAACCTGCCCCCCCCCCAATCTGGTGATGTGTCAGCCTCTGCTTCTCTTATCCATGCTTCTGTTTTGACACCCCCATACATGCGCACGCACGCACACAAACACACACACGCGCGTGTGCGCACTTCTTGTTCTAATCCAGAAAATGGGACAAGGAGGATCAGTGGAACTGAGCGGGTAGACAGGAATGGGCGTCCTGAGGCGCCTCCTTCAGTTGGCCTCATGGATGGGCCGGCCCTGATTGTCTCAACTGCTTGAGAGGTGGCTATTGCTTTAGAGCAGATAAACAGGTGTTTGGTTGAAAGAACATATCTATTTACTGTCTCTAGTAGCATATACAGGAGATCACAGCCTTATTCCTAGCCTAACTCATATTCTTTCCGGTCTGTAGTCACAACTGTTAATGCAGGTTAGAAAATACACTCCATTCATAAACACAAGGGAGTTTATGGAGAAATCCGCTCTTTTCCTTGATCATGAGCTTGATAGAGGGTCAGTACAGATGATATTTCTAACCTAAACCAGTTGCACAAGGATGTCTGCACTCATGGTGTGTGCATGTGCCAGTCCTTACGCCTTACCTCGCATTCAGAGGAATTCTGGACATCATCTGTAATTGCGCTGAAACAGCAGTTCAGACAAACCTCCCCATATAATTAAAGATTTTTTTTTTTAAACACGAATCATTATCTCCTAAGTAGCTATCAGCAATTGCTGCTACTCTACGAAAGAAGCTTATCTGGCAGCCCAATCCTATCTCTTCCAAAGGGGGATGTCAAAAAGGCTTACGCTGTATTGAGCAGAAGGGGGCAGATTGCGGTGTTTCCGAAGGGAAAGGGGATTTAAATCCCCTTACCACTCTGTAAGCCTCACATGCCACAATGGCAGCACAGTCCTAGGCATGTCTACTCAGAAGTAAGTGCCATTGTCTTCAATGGGACTTACTCCCAAGAAAGTGTGCATAGCTTTGCAGCCTGGGTTTCCTTGGACCTGCACCAGTGCTGTCACTGGTGCAAGTCTGCGGAGAGGAAGGGGGCGGAGAGGCTGCTGCTGGAGAGGACAGGACCTGCTGCACACCATTGCAGCCTAGTCCACCCCCTCCTGCAGCCTCCCTTCCTCCCCTCTCCCAGCCCAGTTTTGCCTCTCCCTGCCCTGGTTCTGCCCTCTTGCCTCTCCCCTGCTGGCTTAACTACTCTGGTGGGTGGCCATCCATCCGTCCATCCAGCAATGCATATAGAATGGCTCTGGCTTTCCTGCCTGTGTTCTGACATCATGCTACTCCTCCTGCTGCCGGAAGCATGCTTTATGGCTGCTTTTCAGCACCCAGCACTGTGCATTCTGCCAGCAGGGCAGCCAAATAGGATTGGGCTGTTAGTTTGGATTGGCTTAAACGTTATTTTAAATCAGTATTTGCAATTCTCTGTTAGTTGCAAAGCACAATTGCGTAATCCATGTCTTGGTTTAAACAAAGATTTGATAAATGCTTTTATGCTGTAAATGAGAACTCTTACAGCACACAAGGCACTGAAAGGTAATCCAGAAGGCAACATTCTTAAGACAGAAGGCCCAAAACTGCTGCTAATGGTGGATAGAAAGAACAGATCTTGTGACTGCTGCATCCTCTTCTCTGCCTCAGCCTTGTCCCATGCCCAAGAGATGGGAGGGGCAGGGGGAATCTTTGGGGCACAGTTGTCAATGGCTCTGTTTCCTGGTGTGAATGACTATAAAGATGCCAAATAGAAGGAATTCTGGTTAGCCAGGAAGTGATATATCTGTCCAAGAATGCTCTATTTTAACAGGGCTGCACAACTTGTGACCCAGCGGAGCACAGCTTTGTATTGCAGCCTGTCAGGTACTTGTCAACATCCTTTTTTTTCGGAGTCCTAGGCAGGCTGCAAAAAGTGGTTTATTGGCACTCAGTTTTGAGCATATCATTGACAGAAAATAAGGAAAAATTGCAGGAACAATTGACCCTTTGATATTAACACAGGAGAAACCATTGGACCATTATTCCATTGTTCCTTGCAACCCTGATATAGTCACAAACAAGCAGTATTTTCTGGTCACGTAGCTTCAGTTAAACATACTAGTGAGAGTAGCAATTGTGGATCAGTCCTTTTGGTTGAGAATCTCAGGCCTTAGGGCGCAATCCTATGCATGTCTACTCAGAAGTAAGTCAATAGGGCTTACTCCCAGCTAACTGTGGATAGGATTGCAGCCTTAGGGCACATTCCTAACCTGGAGTTAGGTCGGCACAGTTAGGCCAGCAAAGTTTGGGTGGCACAAGGAACATTGTAAAGTATGTTTGGGCCAGTCTCAGAGTCAGGGAGGATGGCGTACATCTGTGTGCTGGCCTCTCTGACAGAGAGTGGTCCAAACAGACTTTATGGTGTCCTTTGTGCCAGCCTCACTGTGAGCCTTTGCTGGCCTCACTGTGCCGACCTAACTCCAGGTTAGGATTGTGCTCTAAGCCTCATAATGGTTTGACTTAGGGTGGAACTGGGAGTTCTTCTGTGATAAACTGATCTGAGGCCATGATGAAGAGGGTGGTACAGGGCAGCTTTCTGTTGCTCAGTTCAATTAGGAACAAAGACCATGAGAACCCAAGGCTTAGAAGCTCATATGCAAACAGGACAGTAAGTGCAGAGTTAGCAATGGGCTAACCTGGTATAGTCCAGCACTAAAAAGATATGTGTGAATACGTTTGGAATCTATTGCAGAACTTGTGTGAATTGAAACTTCTCAAACTTGATTGTCCAGTTGAAAAGGCACCATCTTCTTCTTAAAGGAAATATCTGGGATTAAAACGTTTCAGAAGCAGCAACAAATGCGTTGGGATGATTCCATAGCCTTATTACAATGCCAGTTGAAAGTGTATATTCATGCAATTTGTCCAGTAATGCAACTCTTGCAATGGGGCAAGAGGGAGAGACACTGGCATCAGCTGGATAGTGGTGCAAAATGGATTTCAAGGGTTCATTTAAATAAAGTTATTTTCTTAAATATTAGGAAGTGTAATATTTTTATTTATTTTGGGACATTAGATGTGTATTGAGAGTGGTAGGTGAAAAGCAAGTACCTTCCCTCTCAGCTTGCTAACTGGTGGGACTTTAGCTAACTTTAATCCTTCCAAGTGTCGGACATAATTCAAGTTTTTAAACTTTTTGATATGTGCCATTGATGCAAGTTTACAGTGGTGGCCCTTCTGGAATTCACTTGACTTGATCCTAAGTTTCATTCAACTTC
>JAJKFI010000055.1:852808-911924 GCA_029204185.1 Lerista edwardsae
GATCATAAAAGTGCTATTCAGGGACTACAGTGGGATACCTTTCTTATACAGATGACAATGAATTTTTGCAATTCTCTATGTAACAGAATTGACTTATTATATTTATAATACCGTGGGGGGTTCAGCTTTATGATGACAAACTACATATATAAGTGAAATGGACTGGGTTTCTTTTATATATGATTTTCATAGAATTTTATAGCTTCTGGAGGCAAGTATTGCATGTACAGTTTTGGTTCCAAACAGTGTACATACACTTTTAACTACTTTGATGTGATCTTTTGGGGGGGGCGGGGGTAAAAAAAGGGAGAGATGTCAAAAAGTTGAAGATGTCTCTAAAGACTATTCATTATTTGTATTATATTTGTGTACCACTTTTTAACATCAAAAATTCTCAAAGTGGTTTACATAGCAAAGAAAGGAGAAAATGGTTTCCTGAAAAGACACATACTCCTCCCATGCTAAAGATAAGAGAGCCACCAGCATTATTGCACCGTGTAATATGGCATAACAACATAGATAGTTGCTGACTTACGGACATCCAACTAACGGCCACATTGTGCTTTTGCACAGACACAGTCCTTTCACCCTGATGTCTTATATATTACAGAACAACAACAACAAAGCAGGGTTTACCACATAGTGAACATTCACTAGGGTGTGTATTGTCTGTATTTTACATATAATAATTTATATATACAGGTTGATTATGCCTTATCCAGACTGCTTGGGTGCGGGAAAGTGTCTGGATTTTGAATTTTTCTGGATTTAGGAATAATTGCAGAATTATAATGAGAAATGCTTCCTCTTGCTCTTTTCACTGTGACCCATTTGGGTGTCTGCTGGCCTCTTTGACATTTTTCAACAATGGAACTTACAGAATAGAATAGAACTTACAGCCTGTACTGGGGAATGAGCACAAGACTGTCTTTCTATAGAAAGTTTTTTTTTAAAGTATTGGACAAAGATGTCTGGATTTTGGAATAGTCTGGATTTCAGATGTCCGGATAAGGACATAAATAAATATTTCTATATTGTTTTTCAACCACCACAAAAAGTTGTTCACCATTTTATTTATGCTGCATTAATAATATTTCAACCTAAATATGTTTTAAGTGCGGGAGATGGGGACAGATAACTACCTGTATCTGCCAACACTTACCGGTAAGATGTAAACTAAATTAAGGGCGCAATCCTAAACTGGAGTTAGGCTGGCATAAACTAAGCCAGCAAAGTTTGGCCACCACAAGGGCCACTACAAAGTATGTTTGGACCACTCTTGGAGTAAGAGAGGCCAGCGCACAGACATGAGCCATCCTCCCCGATAGTCCAAACACGCTTTACGGTGGCCCTTGTGCTGGCCAAACTTTGTTGTCTTAGCTTATGCCAGCCTAACTCCAGTTTAGGATTGCGCTCTAAAGAATGTCTGCTTGTCAGCAAAGAGGAGAGAGTCTCCTAGGGAAGGCAGGATGTCCAAGGGTTGCAGCACACATCCCTTCCTTTTTCCTGCTTTCCCTTTACTGGATCAGCAGCTCAGTGAGAAAGAACCTTGGTAGTTGATATTTGCTGCCACCATCCCAAGCTATAAAGGCCAAGCAGAGGGGAGCCCTGTGGGTAAACTCCCTAAGGGAGCACTGAACCACAGGCATTTTGGTTAAAAATCAAACCCACTGCAGGACAATGAGGTGAGACAACCCTGTGAATTACTTGTGAACATGGACTAGGCAAACAAAGAGTCAAAATGTAAATAGCTTATTAAAAGTCCAAAAGGAATCAAACAAAACAGAGGGGAAAAGCTGGATAGTAAAAATACAGGCAGAGTGATGGGAAATGCCTGAAAGCATAACGAAAGGGTGGAAAGCACAAAAGGGACTGACTGTTATAGCCAATAATATCCAGCAGATGGAACTGGAAGTCTACTAAAAACATTCAGCTTACAGAGTCTCCCTTGGACTGCAACCATCCCTTTGTTAAACCAGATGAAGCTTGCACGTTGGCTTGAAGAAAAAAGAGCAGACAAAGGCAAACACAGTTAATCCGCTGATCCCCTCTAGCTAGAAATGGTCCCTCGCACTAGCATCTTCCATTTGTCCAGGGAATCTTGGTCCTCTGCATGTACAGAAGAGTAACTGGGTGTGCTTCCATGTACCAGCATTAGGCAGCCATGGCAATACCAAGCAGACAACAAATTTCCAGTGTGCTTGGGCCCTAAGACTCTGCAAGGCAGTGTCACAGAAAAAAAAATCACACATAGATGTTTGGTTAAAAAACAAGAGTGAATCTTGTTGCCTGGCACAGCGGATGGATATTGGGCTGATTCTCCTGCTCTCATTAGAGCCTGTGAAACTTTTCATTAAAAGACTGATTTCTCAGCCACCTCTCTGGGCAAAGCCTAATGAAAAGGGAACATTAATATAGTGTGCTCTGCTAATCTTTGCCTTAAAGTGCTGCTTGATCACTGGCTCTTCAGTGGCTGTAAGGAGAATGACACTGCAAAGGCAAACCAATGAAGTCAGATTCACTGCAACAGAGAACAGAAACAAGTGCTATATCATAGCCAGGGCCAGCCCACCCGTGAGGCTAACTGAAGAGGTAGCTTCAGGCAGCATGTTGGGGGGGGACGACCCTCAGCCTTGTCCACCCACTTGTTTCCATTGCTCCTTCCACTCCCTGGATTAGAAAAGAAAGGGTGGGGGAGAGAAAAAGAGGAACTGTGGAGGAGAGTGCAGGGCTAGAACACTGAAGAGTGGGAAGAGCAGAGGCTGTCACAGGACTGGGTAAGAGGCAGCATTTGGCTTGCCAACTCAGGCATCAGAAGGTCTTGGGCTGGCAGGGCCGGCTCCGGAAGCATTGGGGCCCAACGTGAGGCATTCCAATGGGGCCCCCACCCTCCCTGCAGGGTCACCACTCACTAAGAAAAGCAATTGTGGTGCCGGGTATGGCACCTGGAAATGGTGGTGGCAGGGGCGATCCTGGGAGGGTCAGCGCTGGGGTGGCACTGGGAGAAGCAGGTTGCTTCTCCTGGGTCGCTCTCAGAGGCAACCCCGCCTCTGAGAGCAACCTGAGGTAGGTGCACAACGCTGGCTCATCCTTCCAAGGAAGGGTTAGCCATCGCTGTGTTCTCGCAGCGTTGGGTCACTCTCAGAGGGGCCCCGCCTCTGATAGCGACGCAGGGCGGGTGCGTAACACCGGCACAAGGAGGGGCAAGCCAGCGCTGCGTACCCCTATCATGTGGCAGTTCTGGGTCACCCCTTCTCAGAGAAGGGGCAAGCAGGTGTTGTGACCAAATCATTGGCAGGGGGGCGGGCAGTCGTCGTCGCCTGCCCCCCTCAAGCCCAGGACATTTGACCCCTCTGCTGCCCCCTCAGGTACACCACTGGATGGTGGCATGAGGACATCATTGCCCACTGCTTCCAGGAGGCCCATTTTGGCAGAGGCAGGGTCAGGTGGGAGGGCCCAAGGTAAAGCTGCTCTACTCACCCCACTAACTTACAGTTCATAGAGATCCCAGCTGAAGTGGCAGGCAATATGCTCACTACACTCGTGCGGGGCCCCAAAGTGTGGTGCCCAATGTGACAACATTAGTCGCATTGGCTTAAAGCTGGCCCTGTGGGCTGGCCTTGGTTACAGCTTGATTTTCTTTGAATGAAAAACACTTTGCAAGTTTTTTCTTTCATGTACAAAGGCATAACTAAAGCTAAAGTGCCCTGGCATATACTTCAAATGTGCTGTTATTACACTGCCCACCGGAGGAATTTGGGAATACTCCGTAAACATTGCAAAACTACCTCTGAGCCTATTCTCCTCCAAACCCATTTGCAGGCTTGTTTCTGTTGTGTGTTTTGCGGTGGGGAAATCTGTAAATAAGGCAACCAGGATGTCATTTAATCCTCAGGTTAACCCAGCTTCACTTCTGATAAGATTTTTAAATGCAGGTCAAGTTTTATCATTTATACAAATGTAGGAACTTATATGATTTCAGTGATTTTAGACATGGGAGAAGCACAACTGCCATGTCCAGTTATAGTCATTAAAACAATTGGGTGCTCCAAAATAAAACTAAAAGAAGAGGAAAAACAATTAAATTAAAAAAAGGTTGCATACAAGCAAGGAACAGTGGAAGCATGGAGGTGCTTCTTCAACAGGCAGCAGATTGAAAACCAGCATAGTGTTGCGGTTGGAGTGTCAAACCAGGGCCACAGATTAGGACCATGGAGACATGAGTTTGAATCCTATCCCTGCTCACTTAAAACTCACTAGTCACTATCAACCTAACTTACCTCACAGGATTGTTGTGTGATAAAAAGGTGGGAACTCATACTTGGTATATGCCAGAGCTCCTTAAAAGGGGGAGAGGCTTAAATGAGCAATAGTTAATCCCCAGAGAGCTACCTGGGCTGCATGCATACAAGGGCTAGTGCCAGGTTATTTTGCACCCTAGGTTATTTTGCACTCTAACTACTGCTTGTGCGTGTGCACACACACACACACACACACACACACACACACACACACACCAATTTTTGGGTATTTATATTCCATAGCAGTATTGTGGCATTTATCTTAAAATAAAAAAATATATATAAATTGTCAGTGCATTTTTTACGTGGATTAAAAATACTAAGTTGTATAAAACTGCCCCCCACAGGCCATCAACTCTGGGCCCCCTAGATTGTGCCTTAGGTAGCTGTCTAGTTGGTTTAATGACAGTCCCTACCCTGTTTGCCCATACGCCAAGTGGCATTTGGAATTCCAACTAACTCCTGCTAGACGCTCCAGCAGTGGTAGCTGCAGTTCCTCCCACCCGCAGGGCACTAGTATGAGCCCTGTCCTCCGTGCCTGTGAATGATCCCCTGCAAACTATCCAAACTGGCGCTGCTTCCCGGTGGCTCCTTCGCTAGGAAGGGGCCTTTTCTGCAGCGTCAGCAGCTGTCCTTGGTACTCAGGTCAGTCCCAGACAAATTGCCCTACACGAGATGTGTCTTGCGGCTGCGAGCAAAAATTTGAAAGGGTGAAAAGACTCCTCCATGGCCGATCTTCTTCCTAACCAGCCTGTCGGTTGCTGCGGTCCACAAACTGCCCGCAACAGCGAGGCCAGTTGCCAAGCGCCATCGCGCAGCAGCGGGGCCCTCTAACTCCGGCTCCCCGCCTGGAGCAAAGGCCTTTTGACTCTTACCCAGCGACTCCCAGGCGCACGCGCAGTGAAGCCCTTCCTCGCATCCGCAGTGCGCGTGCGCGCTTCTTCCGGCTTGTCCCTTCTCCCTCCTTGCCGCGTGAGCGGGGCTGTTCTCCTCCAGCGGCAGCGGCAGGGACGATGGTGCTCGACCTGGACCTTTTCCGCGCCGACAAGGGCGGCGACCCCGAGCTCGTCCGCGAGACGCAGCTCAAGCGCTTCAAGGACCCCGGCCTCGTGGACTCGCTGGTGGCCGCCGACGGGGCCTGGCGGAGATGTAGGTCTGGGGGCGGCTCCGGGAGGGAGGGGGACCAGACCCCGGCGGGCGGCGGGCGGCCCCGGTGTGTCCATCCCTGTAGGCTGCCGCTGGAGCACCACTCACGTTTCCTGGCTGCCGCCGCATTGACTGTCAGGGGAGGCCCCTCGCGTGGCTCTCGGCCCGCCCACCAGCCCCTCTCGCCCTGGCAGGGTGGCTTGGCCAGCTCGGGCCCCTGCGGCAGCCGAAGGGGTGCCTCGTTCAGGAATCGAAGCGACACCCCGTCAGCAGGATTCGGGGCACACCCCGTCTCCTCTCGGGCGGCGCTCCCTCCCTCCTTAATCTTCCGTGCGGGCTTGTGTGTTGCCCTCCACATTGATTAGCAGCCCCTGCATACGTGTAGGGCTTTTGCTTGAGTCATTTTATATGAAAAGCATCCAGAGAGGTGAGGGATTTTTTGGTTCCCCAGCAAGTAGACTTCCGCAGGGTTTCAGAGCCACATTGCCCTTTAAATTTTCAGGCTCACTCTTTGGCAGGGCGCAGTTCAGGGATTGGTCGTGCCTAGTCTGATGCAACCTTGCTGTAATTATCATCACAGAAACGGATTGAACCGTTCTTTAGATGAAGAAAAAAAGAAGCGTGTCTACAGTACACTTTCGTTTTCTTCATGGAAGTGCCTTATTTTTCAGTAAGGAGAAAATGTGGCACCTCAGGCTTTGGAGCTGCTTCTGTTTGCTAAATACAATGACAAATTGAATTCAGCAACTGGGAATTATTCTGTCGAATAACTGGGACATTAACTGTCCCATAACTGTTAGTGACATTCTACAAAATGTGGATAATGTGCTCCATATGCATTAATTGGGATAGGTTAAAAAAAACACAAAGATGTGTTTGAAATATAAATTAGGAAAAGATATTGCCAATATACTGCAGGTATATATATGTACATGCCAAAATATGACAGGCACATCCACTACAGAATGTATCTGTCATCTTCATAAGAAACACAGGGATCATGTTGGCTGCTGCCTGCCTTTACGTCCTGGAATATTGGGAAATAAACATGCAAAAATTTATTAAGACTAATGTCAGAAAGATGAAACATCATTTATACTAATTTTTCTGCATTCTTAACCATGCAGCTATGATAATCAAAGCTTGGTAGATGCTATTTTCAATAATGAGAGTTATGTGAATTGGTATCTTTCTTAAATTGGAGCCATTTAACCTGAATAAATCGAGAAAAGTATGTTCCATCACTGCCAAGGATTCTAGACTTTATTATCTCGGCTCACAGGATAGCTAATTCTTCACAGCTTAGTGTGCTGCTTCATAGAAACTATTAAACATTTTAATTAAATGGTATATTTTAGGAAGTATTAAATAACACTGTGTAACAACATTTGATGTTTATCTGAATATTTTGATGTTTATTTTGGTATGAGGATTTTTTAAAATGCTACTATTATAAATGTACTACATCAATAGTTACACTATGCCAAAATCTATGTAGTTGTATAAGGACATGTATTGCAATGCAATAAATAAGTTTAACAAAAACCCAACATTTAAGATATCTAAACGATTTGACAAGACAATGATTACCATTGGAATCCACACCTCAGAATTATATAAGAAGCATTAAAAATTTCACAAACTATTTTTGTCTTGCAAAGCGTAATTTTTATTTGCAAATGAAGCTATATAGGGGACCCCTGTTGGGGATAAGTTCCTGTTGGTATCATAGATACCAGAAATTGCAGCTAGCAGTGAACCTCACTCAAATCCCCCCTCCCCCACCCCATCATGCTCTGTTGCTCATCATGCTCATCATGCACCCCACCACCTTCTGTTGCAAACCTTTGCAAAGGCAACTTTTTCTTCTCTTTTGTTTTGGAGCGGGAACCAAACAGTGAGAACCTACTCGTACCATTTACTCCAGGAGGTTTGTGAGAATGCTAACAGGCCTTCCTGTTAAAATTATCACGATCACTTCCTGTAGCATCCTCTAGCAGTAAAGTTTAGGTTTTTGCTGTTTAGTTCATGTTCCAAAGCAGAAAAAAAAGTTGTCATTTGTAAAGAGAGGTTAATCATAATTTCAAAGGGGTGGTGGTGGATTAAGAATTGCGGATAAATGAAACTGCAGATATGGGGATGCCTGTATTTCAACACATCATTTCATAAATGGAAAGATATCATTTTCCCCACCCCAGCAGATCAACACCAATTATTTGTGAAGAAATAAATGGGGATGATTCAGCTCCCCACTGCTCTGATAAGCACTACGTAAGCACCTGAGTTGATGCTTCAGTGTTGGACTGTGAAGCTCCTCGCAGAACCAATAATATAAGGAACTTAATTTGTACACCCATGATTCAGTGGTGTCATTCAAATGATTTAGGAACAGGAACTCACTTTTGAGTTCAAATTCAAATGTTGAAAAAAAAACAAAAAAAAAGCCACGGAGCCCGTTAGGATCCGGAACGCCCGTTCTGGTCCGTTCCCCCTGAATGACATCATTGCCATGATTGAGCCTCTGCACAAGGTTGTACTGCTCTTGCGGTTTTCTGTATTGGATTTGGTACATATAAGTAAGCTGACAACTAAATCTGCTGAAGCTCTTTCATTTCAGTAGCTTCATAGTCAACATCTCAATCCTGAACTTATTACAAGGGAACATATTCCACGAAAGGCAGTGAGCATTCTTCCAAGCAAGTGGGCTTAAAGTTTGCTGCATCCAGCTGTGATAACTGATGAAAGACAGATTACAGTAAGAGAAGGGGTTTGTCTAAGGTGGTGTGCCGTAAATGCGTATTTTATTGAAAAAAATAAACAAGCAGTTGTTTGAAGAACAAAATTAATGTATTTGAAATTTTACGCTGCACTAGTAAACATGGTTAAATAAATGCATTAAGAAGCATATCTTTCTAATACAGAGGGTTTTTCCTACTTTTCACATACTTTTCTTCTAGGCAGATTCCGTGCAGACAATCTAAACAAATTGAAGAACCTATGCAGCAAAACTATAGGCGAGAAAATGAAGGTGCGTTTTATTGATATCACAGTTTCTGATTAGTTGCTCACCTTCTCATAACTACTTTGATGCCATTTTGTTTTATGATCAACTGCGCTGAGAAAAATATGGAGTTTGACTAGTGGCATGAAAAATGATGTGAGAGAAATTATTAGCTTGGCAAAATGGGAGATGCTGTGATACTGAAGGGTGGAAAAAACCTGATATGCCTAAGACATGGACGGTAATAAAAATGCCATTTGTTTTTATTTAGCATTGCAGCACACTACTTAGACGCTTTTCAAGTGGAATTGGGTCCATTGTCATTTTTGGACTGGTATAGACAATGGGTTATCATTCAAGTGGTAAAGTGGCTACATGCAGTATTTTCCTTGCCTTCTGTGGTGGGCTCAGACATTTATTTGCAGTTGGGTGAACTGGAGGGAGGTTTAAGGAAACACAGTTGTTTCAGATTACTCATTTAAACTATTGGTTGAGTATCTTATCAGTATTTCTGTTCAGTTTCCATTGTGAGAAAAACATGGGCAGCCCAATCCTAATTTGCACTAGCACAGCCAGCTGCACGGCCTGGTCTGTACCCAGCGCAGGGTAGGAGGAGGCTGAAGGTCTACTTATGGGAAGTGAATATTTTCCTCTTATGCCAGATAAAGCCTCACCCTCCCCTTTGTGGCTTCTTGGATCTGCACTAGCTATTACAAATCCAGGAAGCCCGGTGTACACTGCAAGGCCTGGTAGGGAAGATAGAATAAGAAGGAGGAGGCCTCTGTCTTTCCCACCCCCACCCATGCCAGTCCTCACCCAAAAAACTGCCCTTCTCCATCTCTGCAACACCCATCTACCACCATCTCTCAGCCCCTTTACCGCTTGGTGCAAAACTCACTTCCATCGGCATCCGGGGGCTTGGTTGCAGTGCTATTGGACTGGTGCAGCCGCCCTGTTGGCGCTGATTACTCTAGCATAGTTGTAAATGTGCTTTATGGCACATTTATGACACTCCAGGCCAGCAGAGGGTAAGTATAGGATTGTGGTATGAGTTTGCCACATGGGCCAAGAATAAGGATCATTAATTCACCCACAGAACATAAAAGTGCATATACGTTGCACTTCTATATTTGCTTTAATTCATACAACAATTTAAGAATAAACAATAAACCTGTCTCAAATTTTCACGTTTGTGAAGCAAAGCTTGCCTAATGTATCATATTAGGTACTTTATAAATAATAAACTGTTGTCGTTGTATTTCAATCCCGCCTTTCTCCCAGAGTGAAGGGGACCCAAGGCAGCTAGCAATTTAAAAAGCATGAAAACAAATACAATTACAATAAAAACAGTATTAAAAAGCTTAAAATAGTTAAAAAATTAAAACAAAGCAAACACCCTGTACCCCAATATTGAAATGCAGTTCCATAAAAACGGCAGCCCACATAATCTGTAAAAGCTTTCACAAATAAAAAGGTCTTGGGGCCCCGTTGAAAAGTCTGCAAGGAGGGAGCTGTTCTTAATTCCCGGGGAATTCCATAAGCGAGTTGCCACCGCCAAGAAGGTAAAATAATTTTAATGACGGATAAATTATTTTAATGAAGGGTGAAATAATTTGATAGCAAACGTGTTGTTTTATCTTCAACTTTCCAGACTTAACTAGGATTCCATGTCAGTATTTCTTAATCTTGGAATAATTTGACAAGTGATCTTGTTGCATTGCTTTGCTATTTTCTGATGTGTTCTTTGGGGTTGTTGTTTTTTTTGTAATTTGTCTAACACAGAGAAAAGAGCCAGTGGGAAATGATGATTATGTACCAGAAAATGCACAAAACCTTGATGAACTCACAGCAGAAATTCTAGCAGTAAGTAATTTTTACTACTTTTGTTTGCTTAGTGCTGGGCTTACACTCTTTGTTGAAATTCATATGTTGGTGTTTGCTTCCTACCCTGCCCACAATGTCATTTGTATGAATTTCGTTTGTGGAAGAATTGGAAACAGTGTATTATGTTACCCTTAGAGAATGAATTGTTCCCCCTCCCCCAATAATTACCCAGTTGGGAGAGAGAAGATGTGGCCGAGCTTTTGCTTAACTTCTGAACATTGTGTCTGTTCTGCCCTCTGCCTTTACTCGCCAAAATTAAGCATACTATTGCAGAGTCATGTGGCTTGCTGTTACCTCAGCAGAAGCTGCTGGGAGTGGATAGATCCATCATAGGACTTGAGCAGCTTGTATTATCCATTCAGCTGAGAAAGAAACCAAAAGCCAGAAGAAGTTCTTGTGGTCCACAAGCTTCTGCCAGGCACCAGCTGCTGCACCAATGACTATAGCAGCCAGTGCTAGACAGCTGCTGGGCATATGTCTTCTGCTATCAGGGCATCGTCAGGGGTCACAGAATTTCTGCCTGATGCTCCAGCCTTGCAGCTGCTATCATAAAACCTGAACTCTCTTGTGGCAGAGCATAGTATTTGTGTTTTTAGCAAACTGCTGTGAATGGAACTCTTTGCCTGGGATGAAACCCCCTTACTACTGCTTTATGTGCTTTCCAACAGCAGGCCAATTATGCATGCATAATTACTAGTCTGCCCTTTGGTAAGACTATTGTGGTGATGTACAGTGCAAATAACAATAAAAATTATATATATAAAACAAAGCATCATAAAATCAAAATGAAGACAAGCCCAGGACATAAAAGGTACCATAACATTCAGCAGTGCAAATGAAATCAATATTAAAACCAACTTACATTATGTGCTGGAATACCTAACAAATAAAAATAGCTTTTCCTGCTGCAAAATGATGTTCAAGTTGACACAAGGAATAACTCCTTGGAGTGAACATTCCTCAAATTGGGGTGCCATAGCCATGAAGGCCCTTTCTCTAATCATGACCCAGATGGTGGGAGGAATATGAGAACGCCTTCAGTGATGAGAGCTTTGTCCAGGTGACAAATTTGTCCAAATTTGGTAGGTGATCCTTCTGATGTCCATGTCCTAAGCTGTTTAGAGCTTTATAGGTAAGTACCAGCTCTTTGAATTGTGCCCTCAAATGTACAGTCAGTGTAGCTGTTTAAGGACTAGCGAAATATTCTATATCAGGGGCATCAAAGTTGCTTTGTAGCGGACCGAATAGCATTCATGGTTCCTGCTGCCGAAAGTGACGTCGTTGAGCAGATGGCCAGGAATAAGCCCTTGCAAATGTTGCAAATAACAGAAGAGAAAACATACAAAACTTGATATTTTCAAGATGTAGGAGAGCATGGCCAGCTTTTCAGCAGCGCTAATGTGTCACTTCACAGCTCAGCAGCTGAGAAGTGCGTGGGAGAGCCCAGTGATAACAGGGGGTGAATAAAGTGTTTCTGGGGGCCACATCCAGCCCCCAGGCCTTATGTTTGATAGCCCTGTTCTATATAGTAGAATTATTTTTACACGCGCACACACACACACACACACACACACACTATTCTATACTCCCAGTTGTTACAGAATGCTATGACTAAGTTACTAACTGTAATTTCTGAGACGTCTTCTAAGGGTACACCCATGTTCAGAGTGTAACCTAGAGAAACTTGAATAACAGTGGTCATGAGTCCTTTAGCTGCCCCAGTATCCTAAACTAGAAGGCACAGCATACTGTATAATCTGTCTCGCCTGCTCCAGAGAGGACCCTTTTAGATGTGTTGCTGCCTGTGGAGCAGCCTTCTGATTTTATTCTGTTCATTTTAGTGCTGGAATGCTCTGCAACTTTTATGGATTTGTTTTATTGCTGTTTTTGTATATTTTGTCATGCTAATTTTTTTTAGTCTTGGACTATATTTTAATGTTATGAATTATTGTTATGCTTTTAGATATTTTAGTTTATGAATCATTTCGTGTGTATTTTATATACCTTTGTAACCCTCTGGGGCATAGCTGGGAGAAAAGTAGGATCAAAACTGAATGACTCACTACCATGCAATCCACTTGAGCTTCCAGTGACACTGCTGGATTGTACCTCAAGGTACAATCCTGGTCCTTCAGGGGCAGGGAAGGTAGAAGTACACAAGAAGAATAAAAATACTTTCTTATTCATGACTGCCCATGGTTTTCATCTGGCTGCTGATATGGGATGTTTGCTGCTGCTGGTGATTTGTTTAAGTAGCTTCAGTTTTCTTGATAGTTACAGGCTGCAATCCTATACACACTTTCCTGGGAGCAAGCCCCATTGAATATTATGGGACTTACTTCCAAGTAGACATGCATAGGATTGTGCTCACATTGTATTGTGTTTAATTGAATTGTAAGCTGCTTCCCACAGAATGGAAGATGCAGAGTGAAGTTATATTTAGAATAAACAAAGTTTTTCATGTTGCCCATTACATAACCTATTTTTAATCATAAAATAAGACGTGTATCCATTAAAAAGTAAAAAGTCAAATATGTGTGTTTGTGTGCCAATTAACACTCTTGTTTTTTAACGATCAGACTTCAAAATGAGAATTCATTTTAAATACAGATTTGCTTAATGGAAGAATGTACTTCTGTTTGGAACAATGAAAACTGAAGAGCAGCAGAGTGGGTTCTTGTAGGAGCTGTTCTGCTGATTCAGTAATTCTTTTGGGGTAGAAACTTCCATCAACCAACTGCTTTGACCTATCCCCCTTGATTATGGGGAGACTCAACTTCCTTTAAGGGTTATGTGTTTTTGCATAATGTCATAGAGTGGGGCAAAAACAGTCCTTGTTAAAGAATGATCTGTGTGATTTTACCTGACTTGCATTGGCAGCAGAATAGATGCTGCCTTTTCCCTTAGCTGAAAAGCGACACTGAATCTGTCATAGTGTGCTTGCTGAATGGTGTTGTTCTTTACATGCTGTTCTTTTCTTCTTATTTTTCATGTACGTTGTGATGGTCCCAGTGATACCTTTGTGTTTCAGGGTCTTCAAGTAAGCCAAATAAAGAAAGTCCGTCTTCTGATTGATGAAGCAATACTGGAGTGTGATGAAGAGCGTTTGAAACTAGAAGCAGAGCGATTTGAGAATCTCAGAGAAATTGGAAATCTCCTTCATCCCTCTGTGCCAATCAGCAATGATGAGGTCAGAGCAAATTCCATACCTTTTTAATAAATATGCAAGATGGCAGTACAATATATGGTCTGCTTGTAACAATCTTACACATCTTATTGTACACTGTTCTCCTGCTAGGAACTTGATGTAGTGAGTCCCCAGTGAGAGAAAATTGAGAAGTGAATGCAATTTGCATTATAAAGCAGTGTTCTCTGTGGAGGAGGAGACTACAAATGTGTAGGATCCCAAAGAAGCACACCATCCTGTTGTTGTTTGAGAAATGCATGGGAAACACACATAGTATTATTTGGCTTAGAAGCAACCAACAAAACAGTTTGCAATTAATGTAAT
This sequence comes from Lerista edwardsae, assembly GCA_029204185.1. Lineage (NCBI taxonomy): Eukaryota > Metazoa > Chordata > Lepidosauria > Squamata > Scincidae > Lerista > Lerista edwardsae. The sequence continues at coordinate 866,652 of JAJKFI010000055.1, forward strand.
TGAATAGGGCTAATATAAGGTTGGGTTGACTAGATTTTGCATTAGAATCCTTAGCATTGTCATTGCCTAAGAGTGTTGCTATGGAGACAGTATAGTCACTCAAATGGTTGGCAAGTAGTAATTTTGCCCACGTGCTCAGGAGAGCTATTGGTTGCTTCCGCAAGAAGAAATGACAGATTACTCTTAGAATTTCAGTGCTGCAAGGGATGAAACTACTACTGCTTGGTTCTTGTTTGCTCTGCCCCGTCTCCCCTTTTTCAGGGCAGAGCAACTTGCACACCAGATCAGCCCTTGGGATGCAGAGTACAGTGCATCACAAGCTGAAAGGAAATGCAGTACAGAAAGCCTTCTGATGATTGAATTAAATTCGGTAAGGTTTCCCCACGACCGAATGGTCTAGTCGTGACTGACTGTAGGGGGCGGTGCTCATCTCCGTTTCAAAGCCTGTAGAGCTGGCGTTTTGTCCAAGGACAAGCTTCCATGGTCATGTGGCCGGCATGACTATACGCCGTAGTGCACGGAACGCTGTTCCCTTCCCACCAAAGTGGTCCCTATTTATCTACTTGCATTTAGGTGCTTTTGAACTGCTGGGTTGGCAGGAGCTGGGACAAGCAACGGGAGCTCACTCCGTCGCGCAGTCTTGAACTCCCAACCTTCCAGTCAGAAAGCCCAGCAGCAGCGGTTTAACCCGCTGCACCATCATGTCCCTTAAATTCTGTATAAGCAGCCAAATATAGAGGGTCCCCGACTTCTGTAAGCCTCGACTTGTGTAAATTTAACTTTGGACAAGAGGCACTTTTTCAAGTGCTGTCCTCTTATATTTAGCAAGGGGAGAGTAACTGTCCATCTTCACCCCTGCGCAGTGTCTTGTCTAGTGGCTGTTGCTGGTGGTGTTCTGCATTTTTTTAGATGGTGAGCCCTTTGGGGACAGGGAGCCATTATTATTATCATCATCCGTCATCCTATAAACCGCTTTGTGAACTTTGTGTTGAAAAGCAGTATATAAATACTATTTGATTGATTGATGTAAGCCTGGCATATAAAGTTGATTGTGTCCGTGCATAAGTTGTATTGGAGCACTGCTGCATCTTCCAGATCTTGCCCTGTCCTCCATGAAGGCTCTTTAAACAAATGAAGACATATGGAGCTCACGCCTCTTCTTTAAAGAACCTGCACAGATAGGCAGACTCTGTCTGTAATGGACAGGAGGAAGGCAGTGAGCACTGTAACCCCGCCCCATCTGCCACAGATGCCAGCTATTCTCATACGTCAAGGACTTGCTGTAGTAACAGCAGCAGCAATATGTTTCCTGTGTCTCTCACTCCTGTCTTTGTTCCCTTGCTTTGTGGACATGGAAAGAGATTCTCACTTATGTAAAATAAAAAACGCTTATGTAAATCAGGGACCTGTTTTGGGCATACTCAGCCAATATTGTGCATGTGAACAAATAACAAATCAAGTTGAAGAGATTCTTGCTTGGAAGTGATGTGGTTTTGTTCAGTAAAGCTCTCTAGAATATACTCTTTTTCTTCTTCACTTGATCATGTGAGCAGGATGCAGATAACAAAGTGGAGAGATTGTGGGGAGACTGCACAGTGAGGAAGAAGTACTCTCACGTGGACCTGGTTGTCATGGTGGATGGCTATGAAGGAGAAAAGGGAGCTGTTGTAGCTGGAAGCAGAGGGTACTTTCTTAAGGTATGTAGAATCTTAATGGTTCCCATCATATAGAAACACTAAAGTTTGAATTGAGAATCTACACTATAAAAACCAGTCAAATACAAAGTTCCTACAGATGACAGTTCAAAATGTGGGTTCTTAGGAGCCTTTGTGGAACAGAATATTGACTTCTTTCTCCCCACTTTTTTTGTTTTGTCTTAGGGTCCCCTCGTTTTTCTAGAGCAGGCTCTCATCCAATATGCCCTACAGACACTGCTCAGCAAAGGATACACCCCTGTTTATACTCCCTTCTTCATGAGAAAAGAAGTGATGCAAGAAGTTGCCCAGCTAAGTCAGTTTGATGAAGAGCTCTACAAGGTAAGGTCCAATGACAAGACAATGCTTTCCGTAGAGACTGTAGCAGCTTCCAGAGGCTTAATGCTGTTTAGTCAGGTTGTTAGTGAAGTCACATAGGATTGTTCAGAGATATAAAATAGTGTTTGTAAACTTTCAATAGGGTAATAATGGGGTATATTTTAATGTTTCCCCTCAGTTTCAAAGTTTGTCACATTGTACCCTCAACCAAGGCTAGTACTAATAATTTATGATAGCAAAAACCTGATATCTTAAAGGGATCCCCCAAAATCCTGACTCTAGACCTTAAGCAAGATGCTCTCTGCTAAAGACTAGATTTGTGGGATGACTAGATGGCCTAGTTAGCTTAAATGGAACTGACTCTACATTGGTTGCAAGTAGCGGTGCATGAATGTGAGCTGTTTTTCTGCTTTATGAAAAGTATTGTTCCTTTGAAACCAGTAATTCTGCAGCTCATCAACTCCAGAATGGTCTGATGCAGTAACTTCATTCACTTCTCAGGTTCTTGGCAAAGGCAGTGAGAAGAGCGATGACACCACCATTGATGAGAAATACCTCATTGCTACTTCTGAACAACCAATTGCAGCTCTGCACAGGGATGAATGGCTGAAGCCAGAGGATTTGCCGATCAAATATGCTGGGTTGTCCACTTGCTTCCGCCAGGAAGTTGGCTCACATGGCCGTGATACCAGAGGCATCTTCCGTGTGCACCAGTTTGAAAAGGTAGTGGCAGTGGAAAATATGCTTAACTTTGCTGGTAAAGATTGTCCTGGGTCCTGGTGCAAGAAATGAGTGCAGCACTTGTTCCCTTGTCAAGTTGCTTTCCTGCCCCACTGTCTCTTCAGATATGAATATGGACCGTAGTAGCTTGAAACTGAGGGCCCCTGTATTATCCAAAGGAGCCAGCCAGTTCAGGGCTTTGGTGTAGGGTCAAGCGATTATGAGTAATCAAGATATTCTTAGACCAAAGTTAGTTTTTGTCATCTTTATGTCATTGTCTGTGTTGTAGATAGTTACCTCTGCAGTCCTATGCAATTGTATCTGAGAGTAATTTCTGATGAACCTAGTGGGGCTTTCTTCTGAGTAGACATGCTGAGGATTGCACTGCTAATTACCTTTCCCGCTCACTCTGAGATGTGTGTTGAACTTGGGAGTCAGATGGTCCTCTGGTGTTTTGCTAATTTGTTTGTGTTTTATGCTCATCCAAGCCTATCTTTGTTCATTTTGACCCTTTCTAGATTGAGCAGTTTGTCTATGCGTCACCTCATGATAACAAGTCTTGGGAGATGTTTGATGAGATGATTGCAACAGCTGAAGAGTTCTATCAGTCTCTGGGCATCCCTTACCATATTGTGAACATTGTCTCAGGTGCGCACATATCCCTAAGTAATTTAGAGCCGGACAGATCTTGTGCTTAATTGCTCAGACCTGAGTCCAGTGGGCTTATTTCCTAGTACGTAGGCATAGCTTTGCAGCTGTACTCTAGTAACTTTATAATGTTAGGTGCTGTAGAATTGTAAGGTCTGTAGTGTCCAAGCTGTTCCCAAACCTAATCACTCTAACTTGGAAAAGTAAAAGTAGATCATTAGGTTGCTTTTTTTTTGTTCTGAGGCTCCAACAAAACTACTAATGGGATGGGAAAAGAATACTACTTCAGTTTCCCTTATTGTTATAATTAAGCAGTGCTTGAATGCTGCTTCCTTCTGTTGCAGGTTCCTTGAATCATGCTGCTAGTAAGAAGCTGGACCTGGAGGCCTGGTTTCCAGGCTCTGGAGCTTTCCGTGAGCTTGTTTCTTGCTCAAATTGCACAGACTATCAGGCACGCAGGCTACGGATTCGCTTTGGGCAAACCAAGAAGATGATGGACAAAGTAGGTGCATTATATCTTTTAGCAGTAAAACACTCCCAGAGCATCTAACATCCCCTCATAGCAGAGCACCTAGCATAACATCCAAAGTTAAGTCTAAAGCAAGAAGAACCCTTCCTTATCTTGAGCTTTCTTAGCTGAGGTGGCTCCTTTCTATCGAGATGGGTTGGCATTGTGAATGCCTCCTGGAGTTTCAGCAAGAATCTGGAAAAAATGTTGAAATGTTTCCATAAGTAGCCAGTTAGTATCTTTTGTCATTGGTGAGCCTTCTATGGAAATATCCAACTTGAGAATGATCCACCTGCCAGTTGAATGTCTAGACCGTTAATGTGATTGGGAGCTGTAGGATTGCCAGCCTGAAAAAAAAATTGAAAATACAGTCTTTCAAAATTATACAGAGTTCATAAAGTATTTCTTATCCATTTTTGACTTCAGAGCTTTTAGTTTTTCAAATTTTGGTCACTGTCGCAAGGTTTAGGAATTTCACTTTTTCAAACAAAAACATAAATTGTCTGATGTTCAAACACCTTCCTTAGTGCTTCGGAATGCATTAAGCAACAGTGATGCAGAATGGTTGAACAGCCAAAGATTACAAGCTGTGCTGTTCTTAATTGGAGCAAGTCAGTTAATTCTTCTGACAGTTTTCAGGAGTTCTGAAGACTCCTGTTTTCAGGAGTTTTGTTCTAGTTCTGATGACTGGGTAACAAAATGGCAGACCTGATTGGCTTGGATTTAGTGGTGCAGAAATCAGGTCTTCTCTCCTTGCTAGGCTGGGTGTATTGGTAAAAATTTGTTCCCCTGTACTACACTGAATGCCATTCCAGAAAGTGTCTAGAAGTTACTTTTTGGGTGGCAGAGGGAGCTGCAGTGGAAGGGAAGAGGGCAGGAAAGCCCACATTGCATGAGTGAAAGTTAGTAGGATCCAATCTGGCGGTGTTGGCACTATATGAAGTCAACCTTAAAAAGTCAGAGTATTGGTCCATCTAGCTCAGTCTGTACTGCCTGACCAAGGATTTTGGACCTTATCTGGCAATGCTAAGAATTGAACCTGGATCCTTCTGCTTTCAAAGCGTGTGCTCTACCACTGAGCTATGCCCCTCACCAAAGACATTGGCATGATAATGTAGATGGGCAAGCAGGAGAGACACACAATCATAACTTGTCAAAAATACGAATGGATTTTCGGATTAGCTACAGACTTCTCAGGAGCTGCCCCAAAGAAATTATAGGTAAAATTTTGATGTGTGACTTGCCTACAAAGAAGAGAGAATCAACGGAAACCATATTAAAGTATTCAACTTTGAAATGTATTGGAGGTAATGTGCATTGAGCAGGATGGTAAAACTGTTGTTAATTTGGAGGCATTGCTTAGCTGGTGTGTTTGCTTGCAACTGTGTTTGTGAATGCTCAGATTGTAATAGGGTTTGTTCTCTTAGGTGGAATTTGTACATATGCTCAATGCCACCATGTGTGCTACAACACGTGCTATTTGTGCCATTCTGGAGAATTACCAAACAGAGGAAGGAATCGTCATTCCAGAGAAACTTAGAGACTTCATGCCACCAGGTAATGAAGGAAATGCTAGTGGCTCATGCTGCACAACCACCCATAATTCTGCATATGCCCTATAGTGCCACCCACTGGTCTGATCATTGAGGTGCTCTCTTCTCCCACAGTGTCATGCTGACTGACAAATAAACCGGTAAAAGTTTCAAAAGTTGTGTTGTACTTTGAGTGCTGTCTCCCTGCCCAAGGACATTAGCAATTCAGCAGAGCTGTATGAAAAACTGGGGAGGGGGACAGCCCTTAATAGTTATGCCCTACCTTGCTATTTGGGGGTCTTTAGTAGGAAGGATAGGATTCAGTTTTGATATACCCTTCCCTTTACCTACCTACCTGCATCTGAACTCCAAGGACATGGCACAAACCTTAATTAAGATTGTGAGGCTTGTGTGAATGGGGAAATGAATCAATAGTTCCGCAATCTGGAAAAATAAACCTTTCCAATTCAAAATTAGCAGAACTTTAGCCCAGTGTTTCTGTATTTAATATGCTTTTCACTCTGTAGGTTTGAAAGAAATGATAAAATTTGTGAAGCCTGCTCCTATTGATCAAGAACTTTCCAAGAAGCAGAAGAAACAACATGAGGGAGGCAAAAAGAAATCGGCAGGAGGGGACTGTGCTCTGGAAGGGAAGATGCAGAATATGGACATGAACAGTTCCTGAAATGGTTCCTTGGGTTACTTTTAATTGAGATTGCATCGTTTAGCTGGTAGAGCTGATGGGGCTTCTGGATATGAGTTGCTGCTTTGTCTCATCCCTCCTGTCGTCATGGGCAAGTCACCTTTTTCCATCTCGGCTTCCTCTCTTTGTAGCACAGGAAGATGATACTTCCATAATGGCTATGAGAATACACTGTTCGTCTTGCACTTTGAATGTGGAAAGCACTGTAGGTGCTGATTCTCATGTCCCCAGCAGTTGTATGTCTTAAATTATGAGACTTCTCTGTGGAAACAGTTTCTGTTCAAACCCCTAGCTGCAGATTGAAGCAGAGGGAACAAAGTGCCATATCATGTTCACTTACTGAAAATCTCTGCATAGCAGAAACAGCAAAGGGTTAAAGCAAAGATCAAAAGGGAAAGCAAACATAGGCACATGTATTATTACTGTCAAGGCGGTCTGTTCACATAGTCATAGGATTTTACCTGATTTGATGGGACCCAATGAATAAACAGTTAAGAAATGGATGGTTTTCTCAGTCGTGTGTTATGATTTCCTCCTGTATTTCTTTGATTCCTGAGATTTACTCATGTTCTTAGTTGCAGAACAAACTCTGCAAGCACATATAAGTGAAGCTGGTTTTGTTTGGCAGCAAATGAACTCCAGGTTAATAGGAGTTGTTAGTATTAATCTTTTAATACGCTTTTTATATTTTAATACACACAATTGTTCAGTATTTCTATGCCATTGTCGTATGTACAGAATCATAGGGTTGGAAGGACCTACAAGGTCATCTAGTCCAACCCCCTGCCTGTAGCAGGCAATCCTCCTAGAGCACCTAATCTTCCTAGAATACCTGTGAGTAGGTATTTTACATTACTTGACCTGCATCTTTACCATAGTTACCTATCATTTTCTGGACAAACATGTTGCTTGATAAAATAGTCCTATTTGGTCTATGGAATTTTTGCAATACCGTTGATGGAGAGTCAACGCTCCCCCCCCCAGTACCATTGCACATAAAATGATGCCCAAAGTGGCTTAATTCCATAAAATACACTGGATAATTAAAACACTAAAAAGGTTTTCTTTAAAGGACAGTTGTTCAGTGCGCTAAAAAGCCTCATAGCCCTATATATTAAAAGGTTGATTGAAATAACATGGTCTTCACTGCCTGATGAAAAGCTGGCAAGGATGGGCAAGGCTTACCTTTTTGGAGGCATTCGAGAGTTTGCGGCACGACTGCAGAAAAGGCTCTCTCCCAGGTCCCGGCCAAACATGCACCTGATATTGGTGGGAACATGCAGAAGGCCCAAAAGGCCCTGTAGTGTGTGGGCCCATTCATAGTTCTGAATTTAAAGATTTCTACCCCCCTTTCCCCCCACAGTGGCTTGAACTTGTTCATCCAAGGTTGATTTACAAGTATAAAATATAATAAAAAGCAATACAATGATTAAAAACAATATAATAAAGCAGCACATTCATATGGGAGAATCCCACTTCGAAGCCATTTAAAGCTTTAAAGGTCAAACCTAGCATTTTGAATTGTGCCCTGAAGTAACAATAATAAACCTGTAAAGATTTGCAGTAGAGGAGTGGCGTGATCCCTCAAGAACTAAGCCACTGCAATCTGAACCAATTGAAACTTCAGAGTACGCTTCAAAGGCAGCTCCCCACAGAATGCCTTGCGTTAATCGAGCTGTGATGTCACTGAGGTATGTGTCCCCATTGCCAGATCTGACTTATCCAAGAGCACCAAGCAAAGCTGGGCAAAGGCACTCAATCACAACTGAGACCTGGGCATTCAGGCTGAAAACTGGGTCTAGAAGCACCCCACTAGGGGCCTTGGGCTTTCACAGGGAATGCTGTCTCATCCAATAGCAGCCGAACCTCTTTCCTGTTTTACTGGCAAGGAGCACCTCTGTCTTGTCTGGATTAAGCTGCTTGTTAATAAATGGTTGGACAGGAAAACTGAGTGGATAAAAGTTAAACATTTCCTAATTAAAAAATAAAATATCTCTTTAAAGTAACCTGGTTTACAGTGAAATATTTTGTAATACAGACTAACATGGTAGTCTGTGTGTATCTTTTAAAATCAGATTCCTCTGTTGTCTAAATCCTCTGTTACCTGCGGATTGGGTACATGTTTTGTTACAGCTGTAATGCATCCTTCAGGAAATACATGGATTGCACAGTGGGAAAACTGATTTGTATCAATTATTTGTGTTATTTTTTTCTGATAATTAAATCAATCCCCACCCATCCAGCAAGTTCCAGAAGCCATCATATGCCATGGAAACTGTTCTCATTAAGGTGCAGAAATGACTCAAACCCATTGTAAGGGGTTAGTGCAAATGATTCTGTTGGTTCTGATGAGAATTATCCCACCATTTTGAAAAACCAAAGAAAAAAACGGAGTCATGGAAAACAAAAGGGGGGTAGAACAGCCTGGTCCTATGGATGATCTAGTGTCTCTTCTAGCCCAGAGAATTTTGTCACCTAAGAGGCATAACTAAATCCAAGGCTGCTTTAAACCTTGGAATTACATCAAGGCTCTTAAATGTCAAAAGTAAAATACAGTACAATCAAAGCAGTGGGATAGTTTCAGCATTGCCAATAACAGCACAAATGCTGCAGTCTTGTTGCCCTGTATGTAAGCAATGCAAGTTGCACTTGAGCAGAACCAATGCTACTCCCAGGCAAGCTGTTGCTGTGTCTGCTGGGCTCTGATGCGACCAGGCAATTTGCTCCAAGCAGAGGCCCTCCTGTGCCTCACATAAGACCATCTGGCAGCCCTCTCCTCCCCAGGTACCGCATGCAGCTCTGTTTTTGCTTCTGCTATGATGCATTTCAGGTCTTGGGAGCTGCGAGGTTCTTGTGAGAGAAACAGAAAAGTCTCTGCTTGCAGTAAACTGCCTGACTGCGTTGGGACATGCCTGATACAACAGCCACTTATCTGGGGGTGGCATGAAGGAGAGCTGTGAGGCTTTCCTTTTTATGGTTGCAGACTTCTTGAAAAATGGCCCTCACCCAGCAGTTTTTGTGGCTTGAAAGAACCGAGAAAAGACACTACAGAATTCATCAGCTGTTCCAAGTGCTGATGGGAGATTCTGCTGCAGCTGCCATTCTCAGAAAAGGGCCTGACTGGCTGGCTGAGTTCATTCCAGGACAGTGGTGAATAGACCTCCACTGTATGTAGCAAAGTCTGCTCTATCTCCAGTGGTGGAGGCTACTAGCTTGGCCTGCCATGAAATTGCATTAGAGTAAGTACAGAAGAATTTGCAGTCAAATTGTGTGGCATAAGACAAGGCCTCTGGCTGATGATGTTGGATATTGACATGAAAGACGGTGGGGTTGCAGCGGCTTGGAATCATTGACTCTTCAAGGTCTTTCCAGGTGACTGCCTTATTTGCACTTGGGTTATACCTTTTTGCATGGTAGGAGGATTCAAAGCCATTTACAACATACAAATTGGCTGTCGGGACCAGTGAGGTGGGAGATAGTATTTTGACGGCTATCATTAACTGGCAAAAGGTGGGGAGCCCTGTTACCTGTAGACAGTGAAAAATGGCTGGAAATGAAGTACTAGAAATGATTGGACCAGCCGGGGCAAGTAAACGGCTGCTGCCTGGCCAGTAGTGTGTCCAGGTTGCCTCTGCTGGCCTGTCGCTGCTATGTACTGACCTAGCCTCCCCCTGCTTCCAGTGCCATCAAGGATGTGTGGCTTTTGCTCCACTTAGCCCCCTCGCACAAGACAGTTTAACGGAAAAGACATAATCTGGGTTGATTTGGGATCCTTGCCTGGCCCTGAAAGGTTCTGCAAGGGTAGAGTGAACAAGTGCAAAGGATTCAGTCCTAACCTTTCCAGCACTGGGGTAAGGGCAGTGATGTTATCTGGTAATGAAGAACGGGAATGCTGGGCAGGACTTACGCGTGATTGGCTGCCCGTCCGTTCAGTTCCGCGGTTGCCCTGGCCTCGGCGGGGCACCTGCTCGCCGGGGGGGAATGGGTGGGGGGAGCGCCAGGTGCTTGGGCGAGCATCGGTGGGGCGCGCCAACCGGGGGCAGCCCCCCCCCAGGCCAGGGCAGCCGCAGAACAGAACGGACGGGCTGCCAATCACGCGTAAGTCCCGCCCAGCGTTCCCATTCCTCATTACCAGATGACATCACTGGGTAAGGGCAATGCAACTCTGAGGTAAGAAAGCAAACATTACCTTACCTCTTTGACTGCCCAATTGCAAGATGCAGCACATGGCCCATTGACACAGCTATGCCAGTGCTGGAAAGTTGGTCAAGATTGCACCCTTAGTAAAAGTTGCTCTTGCTGCAATGCCCTCTTCTATGCAACCATTTAAATGGCACAGGAATCCTGTCTATCTTTGCATTTAGTCTTTGAAGGGCCAAAATCTTCCCAACAGGAAAGCTTGAGAGACTTGCCTTGGCTTTGCCAGTTGGTGGCAATAGACACACACTTCTCTAGAAACCCCTTGGCTTTGCCTATGCATAGGCTTCAGTCTTGCTGTCATGAAACACTGGGGATCTCTTCCAGTCACTTTTTTTTTCTTCCTGCTGCAAAAGATAACACTCTCTTCTCTTTAATGTTAGCGGCTCCTGTTTACTCTGCATTGATAAGCATTTTCCCCCCAGAATTCACTTGGGAGAGTGTGGTTTGTGTTTAAAGTGGGGAGGAGCATATAAGAGCAGCATTTCAATCAAGAAAACGACTTCTGAACATGCTAAACTTTAGCAACTCTTTTAAAAATGAGTTTTATTAGAAATTAAATAATAACAGTACAGTGCATTAAAAAGGGACAACGATAAGCAAAAATGAAGGATTAAATAATATATTATATATATAATATAATATATAATAAATTCAAAATTAACTTCTACCGTCAGCCAGCCATTATAGCCAGCCTAAATTAATGCCAACGTTTTTGAGGGCATTTTTCCTCAGAATACTTCATAGTTCCAAAAATCTGTACATTTCCTTCAATATCATCCAAAAATATTCATTCACTCTTCCTAACTTTTTAGAATTAAGAACCGCTCCCTCTTTGGCAATATTTTGGCGGGGGCTGAAGACTTTTTTATTTACACAAGCCTTTGGTTGTTGACAGGCTGGCTGGCATTTTACATTCTCTTCTTGACATTTTATGATCCACGGAGCTTGTTGTTTTGAATTTTAACTGTTTTAATACTGTTTTAACATTGTTTTTAATTGTTAACATTGTGGTTTTATTGTATTTGTAATGTTGTAAGCTGCCTTGGGTGCCCATGGGGCAGAAAGGCGGGATAGAAGTTAAATAAATAAATACATAAATAAATGATAATGATAACAACAACTTTCCTCCGGGGGAAGGGGAGGGGGCACCTGCCGCCCCAGGGCATTGGGCTCAATGGAGTCCTCGAGGGATAACGGCTGCCGGGCAAAGAGCATGGCTCTCCCTTTGCAGGTCCAGAGCTATTGGCCTCGGACAGGCCACGGGAGAAGGGGGTTGCGTCACCCTTCTCCTCACTTGTGGCTCCCTGAGACTCACAGGCCAGCCAACTGCTGTGCCATCATTGACTGTCATCCTTGGCCTGCTCCTGCCTTACAAAGGGTTCGCCTGCCCCTTCCTCCTTCCCTGATAGAATAAAGTCAGTTGCAGGATCCTGCCCTCCTCCTACCCCTTGCTCCCTCAGTCCCCATCATGTTGTGCCTGTCCTCCAAAGCTGGAGGCTGGGTGGAGCAGCCTGCTTGCCTCCTTGTGCTCTGCTGGTTCAGCGACCACGGTGGAAAGGGGTGGGCCACCAGACCCCTCCGCCAGTGGGGTCTGCAGCAGGGTAGCTGCCCCCAGCAGCATCTGGCCCGCCGGGATTCAGACACTGACCATTTCTCATTCTCAGATCTTTGGGTCTGATCACATGGCCTTTGTTGTTAGTTGAACCCTTTCCACCTTCTGGCAAACTTTGGTAATATCTGTGTCAAGCGTATAGTATTTTACTTTATTTAATGTTCATGCTTTTGCTTTTCATTACTTCCTTTAGCACAATCTGCTTTCAGCAGCGTTCCTGACTGTTGACAACTTAGCAAGATTATAATCAAGACTGCCTAGATCAAAATTACAAAAAAAAACAATGAACATCACACAATGGTCTTTCTTTCAGTATGGCAATCTGCCTAGGGGGAACACATAGCAGTGTACTGAACATGGCATGCAGGGTGTGTGTATCCACCTGAAATGAGAATATGGTGTGGGTGTAGTCGAGTAGTAGGTCTGTTGTGAATGTATGTATGAAAGAGAGAATGGGTAGTTATTGAGAGTGAAATGAATGCCAGGTGGCATGATGGAGGATTGCTTAATTGTGTGTAAAAGAGACTGGGGGGTGTATTTGTAAAGAGAAAGTCATGTATGCATATTTGAAAAAGAGGCTATTGTAGATGTATGTTCAGTGACAGGAAGAGTATACCCACCTACCATCATAAGAATACAAAACTTACTTTAATAAAATGAACACTGTTGTTTTCAAGGAAGTCCCGTCTTGTGTGTAAGTGGCTGCATGAATTATGGAACACACACAGCCTTGAGAATCAATGCTCTTTGAATCGATGCTCTTAACTGAGTGGGGGTTGCTTTCCAGGGTTTCAAGCGTAAATCTTTCCAAGTCCTCTGGGAATGGCAGTGCCAGAATCTCAGAGATGTGCATTCTGTACCAAGTTCTCAATTTGTTCATACGGTGGCATATCAGGAAGCAAAGTGAAGGCAAATAGCAGAATGATTTGGTTAGCGACTGTCCTTAATGGTACCTTAGTGCAGTGGTGGTCCTGCCATTGTCTGAGGGGGGACAAATGCCTCCGGCACTGCTGCTGCTGGGCCCTTTAAGGGTGGTGGCATTAGGCCGTTAGGCTGCGTCTGTCTCCAGGCCATGCAGCCCTGATTCGGGCCGCAAGGCGTCCTCGGCTCTGCACATGCTGTCTGAGGAACCGTAAAGAGCTTGGAGGTACAAACATGCCTTTGCTCCAAGGAAGCCCCAGAGCACTCCAAAGCTGTGCTGGAAACAGTGCAAGCCCCCCGGCCTCGCAGTTCCAGCACAGTTTAGGATTGCACCCTCAATCTCCTCCACCTCCAGATCACTATCAACCTGCCCGGCAGTAAAACCCTGCCCAGCATGTGTCCCTCATCATGTGTTGGGGCAGATATTCTGTGAGACAGACTCATGGTTGCCATGGCGGCCATGAAGTCCTGAGATGCAGCTATCATCAGGGCGTCAGCATTGACATTAAAGTCCCCCAGCACTAATAGACAGGGGCACTCCAACACCATGCTCAAGAGAACCCCAGTCAGCTCAGGCAGGGAGACTGTTGGGCAGCACGCCAACAGAATCTTCCTTCCAACATGATGGAGCTCAATGTCCAATTGCCTCAGGGAGCACTCAAGACAACAAGATACCCATGTCCTGTTGTCCCTTCCTTTCACCTGGCATTCAGAGGTAGGCTACCTCAAAAACCCAGAAATGGTATATAGTCATCATGGCTTATAACCTATAATGGACTGTTCCTCCATAAATTTGTCCAATCCTTTTAAAGATATCTGGGCCAGATGCCATCACCACATTCTGTGGCAAGGAGTTCCACAATTAATTACTCCCTGGGTAAAGAAATATTTTTTCTGGTCCATTGTAAGTCTTCCACCAGTCAATTTTAATGAATGTTGTCCCCTTTGCTGTCTTCTCAGCTTCCTTTGCTGAAATCTAAGCATGTAATGCCACCGCTCTATTTGCTGTTTCCCAAAGTCAGGCATAGGTCATAGTTAACCAATAAGTCAAGACCATGAAGTGATGCTGCTTTCTCAATGGTGTGGAAGACTCACATTCCTGACTCTTCCCCGCCCGTTTTTGGGGCTGGGATCTCTCTGTGAGCAGCAGTCGGTCATTGGATGGGGGGGCTCCTCCTGTAGAATACTTCGCTGTGTACAGGCAAGGATTCTCTGGTGACTTGCCTGATATGACTCACCCAGCGCTGTGATGAGTAGGTCCATTATTTAACACAATAAAGTTGTATTATTAATCTACACCTAGATGCCAGCTCACCACAGGCCCTGCCAATCGCTTCCAGGCTACAGCTTATTAAAACCCCACATTTTATCACCTTGTGCCATGAGCAAGAAAGCCGGAGGCCATGGGGATTATAGGTTACATGGCCTATCATTTTTGCCTAAGTTAATATTTCTGGCTAGGTGACCGAGGCAATACACAGGTGGGAAACCCTTCCAAACAAATGTACCCTCCTTCATTTAATTACAGCAGCCTGGCCTGCTGAAGAGAGGGTTTCTTCCCAAGCTTGTTAAATGCTCCTGCACTTTGAGGGTTTGATCTTATTAAATCTGTAGCTAGAGATTCTTTCTTTTTTTTTTTAAGCAAGTAGGTTGGCCACATTTTTTGCACATGAAAGAGCAGCTGGGGACCCAGAGCAGCAGGGCCCGCCTGTCATTGGCTAGTGGCCTTCCGTCCATCTGAAGGAGGGCACTTGCTCAGTGGCTCCCTCTGATCAGCCACACTGGAGCGAATAATACAAAAGAGAAAGAGGAACAAAAGGAGCAGCTTGGAGAGACTCCAATTTGTAATTCAAAAAGGGGAGTTGGAATTCACATTCTTGCTTGCTGCCGCCCTGCCTGGGGGAGGGGAAGTTGGGAAGGGTGCACCAGGGACATGATTTCACCATCCTGGCCGAGTGCCTGCTCTGGTTCTGGCTGCTCCTGCACTGCCGTGAGGACAAACTTGAACAGACCATAAACACCCAAGGCAGGAGGCAGGCCCATTCAGCTTTCTTCTGGAAGATCTAAACTGTAGATCGCTCAGCAAAGCTAAGAAGCTGTAGGATGAGGTGGGTTTATCCGCACTCCGCAGCAGGCCCTGCTTAATCCAAGCCTGGTAAATGCTAGCAGAGCTTGCAGCAGTTCGCAAGCAACAGGCCTCCAAAAAAGGATCAGCAAAGGAACTGAGCCGGTGAAGTTCTCAAGTGCGCTTTCCTTGCACCGAGTTTTGTTCAGTGCTGGGGGGGACCACAGTACAAGGAAGGAAGGCAGCCCAGTCGAACCTTCTCCCCACCTCCAAAGATGCTGACTTTTCCCTCTTGCTGTTTACAAAACTGCCCTGCAGGCAATTTCATAATTCTTATCTGGATATGATTGTAAAACAGGAGCCGAAGATATAATAGGGCTGGAAAGGGATGGGAAAACTGAAACACCTTTACGACTGATTATTCTCACAAAATCAGTTCATGTGATACTTGTCCCATCTTGACTTGCTTTTCCTTGGTTGACAGTTCAGTGGCAATTGAGCGTGTTGCTGATAGGAGATGCCATCTCCTAAATTTCCGTGTTCATCTGATGACATGGTAGGACACAATGTTGACAAGCCTGCAGGAGAGAGGACCCTTCATGACTAAGGGCCAGATCCTATCCAACGTTCCAGCACTGGTGCAGCCGAACCAACAGGGCAAGTGCTGCATCCTGCAGTAGGGGGCAGTCAGGGAAGCTTCCTTCAGGTAACGGAACATTTATTCCCTTTTCTTGGCACTGCGCTGTGGTTGCACCAGCCCTGGAAAGTTGGATAGGCTTGGACCGTTAGTCTGCAGGTCATTTGCTCCCATTTGGCCTTGGTTCGAAATGGGAGGAATCTGCAATGGTTATGTATTATCACTTAAATTGGCATGTAGGGGCGTTTCTGAGGCAACCTAGCTGTGGCTAGTTGGAGTTTTTACAAGAATTGCACTCAAGCCCCTTGCCCTCATTCTTCTCTAAACACGGTATATGATCAATGGATATAAACTGCAGGAGAAGAGATTCTGGTTGGACATCAGGAAGAAATTCTTGAGGTAAGGGTGGTTTGGCAGTGGAATAGATTGCTGAGGGAGGTGGTGGACTCTCCCTCATTGAAGCTCTTTAAAGAGAGACTTGACAGGCACCTGCTGGAGATACTCTAGGAGGATTTCCTGCTACATGCAGTGGGTTGGACTAGATGACCTTGTAGGTGCCTTCCAACTCTATGATTCTATGAAAACTACTCTTTTTGTATTTCCATTCTCTTGCACTCTCTCTCCCTCCCTCCCTCCCAATTTTTAGATACTTGGATTGGAACCTGGAACATAACATTTTCATATGCAGTTCTAGCGACATATTACCACTACTACGTGCAAATAGGAAGCTGGGGCAAGGAACTGCAGAGGCTTCTGACTGATCAAGAGGCCCAAAGCGATGCAGTGATTGAACTGTCAGCTTGACTTGGAGAGACAAGATCGGAATCCCTGCTGAGCCAGAAAATCACGTGGACAAACAGCTACCTCCAAACCTGACCCACCTCTCAGAGTTGCTGTGAGGATAACTATGACAATCTCTCTGCAAAACGCTTTATATTTTAAAAAATCCTTTGGAAACTGGAGTCAGTAGCAAATCGGACATGAGCATGTAGAGGAGGATGCTGAATTATTTTGCACTGGGACCTCTTAGGCTGATTAGATCAGAGCTGAGACTGATGAGGCTGAGATCTGATCCCACAGACTTGATTATGCCACTCTCACTCTAGTTTAGATGTAATGACACATTCCTCATCTCCTAAATACTGTTACTGCACCCATCCTTCCCAGACCCATAATGCCAGCTCACTCCCTTTTAAATTCACTAAAATGAAGCTACTCATTACATCCAAAAGATGAAGAGAGCGCACAGCAGATGTTTCTGTTGGCCTCTGGCCTGGGAGGCAGTCACTTGCATCCTCGCAGTCTAAGGGCTGGTCCACGAAATGCCTCTTCTGCCCATGCAAGCGAAGCGGCTCTGAAGTCCCTCAGGCACATGCTTATGTCACAAATAGGATGACTTTTCAGCTGCCCCAAAAGCAGGCATCATTGCTGTCTGTCTGTGTTATTGCCCAGGTCCCACATTATACTGTATTTAGCGACATTAGCGTGTGCCCAGCGAGGACCAGTTGCAAACTGGCCAGAACTCTGGGAGAGCTTCTGCGATAATAGAGCTGGCAAAGTTCCTGGAGAATGCCAAATTGTCCCCCTGCCTCCACTGTCCACCTGTTGCCAACAAAGAAGGAAAAGAGGGTGTGGAGGGGGGTGTCCAGCGGCGGCATTCAGCCGGTACGCTGGGCGGGAGGAACGGCTGAATGCCACCACTGAGGGTGTCTGTGGCAAAAGACTATTTCAGCAGACAACAGGGAAGGGTGTCAGGTCCTTGGGCCAGTTCCTCACACCCTTCTCCAAGGGGTTCATCAGGCCAGCTTGGCTGCAGTTTAGAGTGCTACTACAATCACATCGCTTCCAGAATTCTCAGGCTGTCTCATTCCTCTCTCTCTCTCACTAGGGGGCGCTATTCTCTCCACCCCCACCCCCAATTCAGACCCAATTTGCCACCCCCAATTTAGCTCCAGAGCCAACAACAATCAGAGACCTGAGTTCCCTTTTCTTGTCAAGGTGATAATTCGGCAGTTCCCCAAGGCCACAACCAGCCATCTTCACATCGGCCTTTTTACCAATACTTGTTGGACTTGTTCTCAAATCGTTTGCTCCAGTCATTCCTCCTCGTACTGCCTTGGGGCTACACTGTGTTCTTTGTACAAAGAAATCCCTCCTAAATGTGTGGGGGGGAGGATCTTGTTGAGATGTCTTCACTTCAGCAGTCAAAATCAGGAGGAAGGATCTCAGGCTCAGTCCTTGCCTAGGACAGCTCCATTCGCTGTCTAGCACTGTGGTGGCAAATCTTTTTGGTGTGCCATGTGAAAAATGCCCCACTTGACTCTGCTGGCGTATCACACCCCACCCCCAACAAAAGAGAATCATTTATTTACATATTCATGTATTTTAAAAAAATACAGTTCAATCACCTGTGGGGCTATGCATTATATAAAGAAACATCAAATCATGACAAAAAAGCAAATCATGACAAAAACAAACTCAATTGTTGTTGGGTGTTGGCGAATGCTGGCATGTCACCCAAAACGCCGTGGCGTGTCACCTTTGACATGTGTGTCATAGGTTCGCCATCACTGGTCTAGCAGTTTCCTTGTCTCCTTCAATTCCTGTCACTAATCCTTGCCCCAATGTAAGGATTAGTGCAACCCAATGCAACCTCTTTCTCAAATGGGCAGTTCAGGGAACACTATCAGAAGCCCGCAACCGTCTCCTGCATTGCCCTCTGAAACCAATCAGCCGGCAAACCAGTGCTGAATTAGTAGCTCCTTGTCTCTTCCAGGACTAGCATGTATGGGATCCCCCTGCTTTTTAATCACCAGGTGTGTGTGTGTGTGTGCGTGTGCGTGCACGCATGCGCCCCTCCTTTCCACTACAGCACAGGAACCCAGGCGCACACGGGATATGGCAAATGGAACAGCTTTGGATATTATCACACTCCAGACCTGTTTTATTTATACTGCTCTGTATGGTCAAAAGCACCACCTCTTGTGAGCACTTGAATGTTAAATAATAGACTTCTTGGGAAAAGCTGAAGCCCCGGCTTCTATAGCTTCAGAAATGAATCATTTAGGTGGCACGATGAAGAAGATCGCATACAGCTCTTTGGGATTCCTGTAGCGTGGTTCTACAATTAAGGCTGCAATCCTATTCATATGTTCCTGGAAGTCAGCCTCACTGAATTCTGTGGGGCTTGATTTGGAGCAGACAGGCACAGAACAGTTGATTTGAAACAGTTGATTTGATTATTTTAGCCAGGGTCCATAACTCAGTGCCCTCTTTTGTGTGGGCAGGGGAGGCGAGATGGGGAACACAAAACTGAATCTATTAGCTGTGGATGCTCAACTGGAACAATCAGGAATGGTTCAATCTTTGGCTATATATATCTTTTTCTTTTCTATAGTTGTCCATACAACATGTAGATTAAGGACAGGACTACTATGACTGCTTTCAATGGGTCTTACTCCTGGGGGAGTGTGGATAGGATTGCAGCTTAAAGAGCCAAATGACAGCCTTGAGAATACAGAGCAGCCACGGCAACCTTCCTTCTGCCTTTCCTTGCACAATGCTACACTGAGAATCCAAACTCAAGAGAAGGCTCTCCACAATGGATCCATGTATTGCACAGTAGTGAGAGAGCACAGGGTAGCCAGAACTGGCATTCAGACTCCTTTAAAAACACAGCCTGCAAAGACATTTCAACCTCTAATTCTATTCTATCCTCCTGGTATTTTCTGGAGACTGGACATGTTTTTATCACTTCTGTGGAGAAGGCTCAAAAAGCCCACAGCCTAATCTTGTGTTACGCTAGGCTTTCCCGCATCCAGCCCACTGGAGAATCTAAACCCTTTGGACTACAGTACTCTGGAGATGCAATTCAGCATTTTCAAACATTCATGACATAATGGATAAATAATTAAAAATACACATGGTTTACCCATTTACTTTAGGTATCAACCTAAATGGCTGGCTGGTGACTAATTTCTCTTCATAACAATATTTTTTTTAGAAGAAAGGCACCCTATAAATATTTTAAGTGAACAAGTTTCCATGCCCAGGAAGAGCAGCGAAAAATTCCTCTCTGAAACCCTGGAGGGCCACTGCCAGTTGGCAGAGATGTGCTCAAGCCACTGAGCCGGAGTTGTAAGTCGAATTGCGAGTCAGCGGCCCCTCAACTCGACAAGCAAGCCATAGCATGCACACATTGTGACTTGGCGTGAGCTAAATTTCGAGTCTTTCAAGGAACAAGTCTGAGACATTTCAAGAAAACAGTTCAGTCTCAAGCCCTGGCTGTGGCCACCTTCTGTTTCCTTCCATAGCTTCATGAAGACAAAAAAAAATTAAAAATTAAAGAACACCCAACCCTGAAGCGTTTATCCTTCCCTCATCTTCCTAGCCCCTGCTTCTTGGAACCAACCTACCCTCTCACCACATCTGTTGCTGTCCTCTTCTGAATGCCTGTTTCTGGATTGCCCACAAGGTGTTTCAGCACAGCTCGGGAGCAACAACAACAACAAAGTAAGGAAGATATACTCTAAAAAGAAGGGGCTCGCATCATTTCAAGACCATACTCTTTTTTGAGTCACCTGAGTTGCGAGTCAAGTTGGGGTCAGTGATGTCCGTGACTTGAGTTGCCAAAAATGGATTTTGCACGAATTGAGTCAACCCGAGTCGAGTGCCCATCCCTGTCAGTCAGTGCTGACATTTTTGAGCTAGACGGATCCATGGTCTGACTCAGTGTCGAGCGGCCTCCTATGCTGCTATGATCCTGTTAGATTCTGGTGAGTTCTAGTCTGGATCAGTTACAGACAGACCCTCATCTCTGCTTCAAAAATTCCATTTCAGATAGAATCTGGCAGAGATCCTAAGAACATCAAAAGCTAATTCCCCGCATTTGTGTGTGATGATTGTATGCGACAGTCGACATGCTGGTTTCATATGAATTCCTGTTTGGAAGTGACCATCTGGGATGCAGCTCTGGCTCCCACAGTGGCCCACCATGGATACGAACTGGTATCACAACTCCCCAGCTATCCCAACCAGAGGGCAGGGCAGGAAGCAGAACCTCATAGACTAAGGCAGTGTTTCTCAAACTGTGGATGTGGATTGGGATCCACTAGGTGTGTTGCAGGCCAATTTCAAATGGGTCACATAGCATCTAGTGCAGCCTTGATTGAAAACAAGGGAAGGGAGAAGGCTGTGTGGTTATTTTGCTTATGTCAAGGTTGTAAATAGGCTTTTTTTTTCCCTTTACGATTCACTTTGCTATTGGAAAATGTCTGAAAAATAAACCCAACTTCTTGCTGCATTCTCAGGAAAGAGGCAGGCTCTGGCTTCACAATGACGGCACTTCTGGCCATGACCACTTCTGGTGGGTCCCAGTCAGATTGTCATTCCAAAAAGTGGGTCCCGGTGCTAAAAGGTTTGAGAACTACTGTCCTAAGATGCTTTTGGAGATCTTAACAAAAGGCACCTGGATGTGATTCCACCCTTTGGGGGGCTCTTGTCCTGGAAGGTGCCGAGTTCCTTCACATCCCATACAGGCTGAATCCTAAATCCAGGGTTAATTAATTGATGGCCATTGTCCTGCTGAATGGCACTGTCCAACTTGTTTGTTTTCACTCACTAGGCTGGGAGGACAGGCTACATTCCTCACAGTATCCTTGGGACCCATTGATAGCTCCAGCCTGCCTGCCTGCCTGCTTGATGAGCTCAGCTAAGAAAATGCCTTGGCCCTTAGGAGCGGAGGCAGAAGTTTCAAAGAATGCGAGGGAAACCTGCCTTTGTTTGCTTCCAGTTGTGCCGTATGAATGTAAAGAGATCTCTGTGTCCTGATGCATCCTAGATCCTTCTTCTTTTGATTCTTCCTCTTCTATTAACTCAATCATTTGTTCAGACATTCTGCAAAATTTCAAATCTCCAAAAACAATTAAAAATAATAAATGTGCATTGTCAGTCTGAGGTGTGCATGGCAACACGTTGAAATTGATTTGGTTCATCAGTATCAGCTCTGAGGACAAACAAAATGGAGAGTAGATATACCCTTCTTCCTTTGTTTTCAGCGCAAAGCATCCTGGAAGACAACCATTCGCTTGGAGCCCCAGACAGGTAGGCCGATTTCAAGTGTATTTTTGTCACTGTGATCACAGCCCTGTTGTGCAGCATTGATCTTTGCACAATCCCTAAAACACTTGGTTGAAAAGAAAAAAGATGCTCACAATTCTAGGGCTCTCTTAATTGTTTAAAAACAACTATCCTAGTACAGTGGTTCCCAAACTGTGGGTTAGAGCAGTCATATTAAAAATATAGGAAGATGGAATACTGGAAAGGGAGAGGGCTGTGTGGTTGTTTTGCTTGTTTCTAGGTGGTAAATGGGCTTTTTTTCTTCTTTCTGATTCACTTTGCTATTGGAAAGTGGCTGAGAAATGACCCAACTTATTGCTGCATTCTCAGGAAAGCAGCAGCCTCTGGTGTCACAGTGATATCACTTCCAGCTGTGACATCACTTCTGGTGGGTCCCAGACAGATTATCATTCTAAAAAGTGGATCCCAGTGCTAGATTTCAAATCTTGACTCAATTATGAACTTACTGGAGGGCCTCTGTGAAGGATCTCACTCTCAGCTCCTCTTCCCCACCCACAATCAACTATGAAGTTGATTAAGCACAAGAATATTTAATATACAACTTCATAAAACACTTGAGAGTTCCCGTAGATGATACAAATAAATACATATATTTTTTAAAAAATCTACACTGATTTCTTGTTGTTCACTTGGGGCCCAATCCTGAATTTGGTGGTAAGCTGTTACCACCGGCTCCAGAGGTGCAAATGTGCTATAAAGCACATTCGCAGCACTGCCGAAGCCCCCAAAGATGGTGTTGGGCAGTGGTGTCATCTAAATGATTTAAGAACAGGTACTCACTTTTGATTGGCACGTGTCGGGACCCGCCCACCGGAAGTGACGTCATAAGCCAGAAGTGATGTCGTGGCAGGAAGTGACATGAAAAAAGCCCTTTTTGAGGCCTCAGATGATTTTAAACTGACCCAACAGTTGCAACAGTATTCCACAGCACCCCCAGAACATGTGAAGGAGGCCTGGCATCATGTTAAAACCCCAGAGCAACTCATTTTTCAGTGGCAAGGAAAGGAAAGGCTCCGCTCGCTGCCTGCCTGCCTGCCTGGCTCTGAGAACATGCAGGCAACTCAAACATGCAGGAAATTCAAACGTTGCAGAGGGCGGAGTCGACAAGTGGGCGGGCGAATGGGCGGGGCCAGCTGTAATCCTAGAAACCGGTACTCGCGTACCCCCGCGTACCCCCTGCATGACATCACTGGTGTTGGGCCTGCGCCTGCCGTGCAGAACCTCAGTGCCGAGATGCAGCTGCTGTTCTGCCGACTGCTGTGAGACCGCGGACCAGCAGAATGACTTTTCGAGGTGTGGGGAAGGCATGGGGAGAGTGGAACTGGCTGCAGAAGGGGAAGAGCGGCCGGGGGGGGCCGGAACTGGCAGAAGCCCCTGCTGCTGCATCCTGAACCCCCGTGTCGGGCTTGGATGCCCAACACGGAGCTGCTCCAGTCTCCGCCAGTAAAACATCTCCACTGACAAAATAGCTAGGAAAGCAAAGTAGCCGGTGTAGCCCCATTGTGGCGGGCAGGGCTTTCCCCAGGGAAAGGAGACAAATGTTCCCGCAGGATGCTCGTCTCAGGATTGGGCCCTCAGTGCCTCAAGTGTGTGCTTGAGAGTGAGGATTTCAACCAGAGTACCTGGCTGTGAGTCACTGAGTTCTCAACCAGAGAACACCAGTTGCTTTGATTACATCGTTGGCATTATATAAAAGTTAAATATAGCACAACTCGCAGCTTTTCTGGATTAATCATTCCAAAGACAGGGAACTGCGCTTGGGCACCTGCACCTGCAAGGAGTGGGGCTGTGGGAAAGCTGGAGGCATTGCCCTTTTAAGAAGAAGCACAATTCCAGGGGCAGCCCTTGTGCAAGCAAATTCCTGGTGGATGTGAAAACATACACAAGCAAAATGTGCTGCAAAAGTTGGTGTAGAGGAAAGGAGAGAGCCTGAAACAAACGCAGGGAAACAATACTCCAGTCCTGGCACAATCTCTGGCTTTGGCTCCAGCCAGGGAATGATCAGAGCAGGCCCAACCAGAAAAGGAGCCTTTGGCCAGTGAATCACACAGAGAGGCAGAGGCTGCTGTCCAGCGTAGCCTGCCCAGGTCTGCTAGTCTGCACTCAGACAAGCGCACGATTAATCCTATGAGCAGCCACTAGAAAGATTGCCATTGACTAAACGTACCCCCCCTTCTGTACACTGGTTCTAAGAAAGGGCTAAAAACTGTGATCAAGTGAGTGATTCCACAGCATAGAGCAATGCCACATTCTGCTGCTCATACTTAAATGACTCAATGATGGGTCTACCAGACTACTGGTCGTCATCTACCAGTGTGGTCTACTCTCCTGGGCAATGTTTCTCCAGTGACACAGGTTGAGTGCTCAATCCTATGCATACCTACTTAGAAGTAAGTCCCATTATAGTCAGTGGGATTTATTTCCTAGTAAGTGTGGATAGGATTGCAGCCTGACATTGTTCCAGCTTACAGACCTCATTGAACTGATGAATGAATCTGAACCTGAACTCTGACTCCTCCTATGTGCACTTCCTTGGCCCCACCGCACACACTGTCCTTATGCTCTGTGGATGAGGAGTGGCCTTGTACACAGGAGTGGCCTCCTGTCCCGAGGCCTGTGTGCTTTACTACTTTATGTCCTTTCTTCACTAGAACACTATAATACTGCAGGTACTTGACATTCTGCTAGAGAGCCTTTCTGAACCTCAGAGATACCTGTAAGGTGTGGAGAGGGTGAATTACGACAGTTTAAATTTGTTAACTAAACATGGCCATTGTGTGTGATGGTGTGTGTATATACAGGACAAGCACAGTGCCTGTTGTGAACATAGCCTTGTTAGCCTCCGTAGAGATATGAACAAAAGGTGCACCTGTGCAAAAGGCATACTGTGTTTTTATGTGCACTCACTTTTTATGCATGTAGCAAAATGCACACGCAATTGGAGCAAGCTATGTGTACAGTAGGCACAAAGCAAAAGGTGCACAGTTTGGCACAGTGTACGTGAGTATGCGCACATGCAGAGGACATAGCTTTGTATATGCATACAGAATACTCATGCTTTATGTGTCCAGTTGGTACACAAGGGACCTGTGGGGTGGTGGTGTCTGTGTATGCATATGTGGTGGAGCACTATGCATGCAAAGAGCACTGTTTTTCTAAAGAAAGATAAAGCAGTGTGTTTATGTGTAAGCAGGGAGCCCAGATAATGTATGGTCCATAGGTTAGAACAGTGTGCATGTCTGTGGAGCTGTGTTTGGGTATGGTTTGGCTCAATCCTATCCCCTATCATTTTCTGCCATGCAGCTGTACTGATGGCCTGTGATACAGTAAGTATAGTGATACAGTAAGTACAGTAAAGATATGTGTTACTTATCTCCCAGTATGCCAATGGGTGCCTTTGGACATATGCCAGCTATTTTGCTGGCAGAGGAAAGGAAGGGGGCACTTCTGTGCTGGAAAGGAAGGCTAGGATCCGGCATGCATCACTGTCGCCAAGATCCACCTCCCCCATCCTGAATTGCCTGGTTCACTCCTCCACCCCAATCCTCCCCTGCACGACCCATGAACCCCCTCCACCACCTTATGTACACTGGAGGAATGTCTGGGCTGTCCCAGCCCAAGCACAGCCCCTCTGGTTGTTTCTGCTGGTGGCTCCATAGCATGTGATGGTGGTGCGATGTTTTCGCTGTTGCAAGGTGATTTACTGCAGCGGAGCACTAGATCTGTAGGCCTAACTGGCCCATAGGATTGGGCTGTGAGTGTGTGAGACACAGCAGGCAGTATAAGGCCTCAGAAGGTGTGGTGCTGGGAAGCAAGATAGGGGCAGTTGTCAATAACTGTGTGGAAGCCCTCAGCATGCTGGCACAAGGCAAAGACTGAAGTGGAGCATCTTCTGATGAGGCAAAGGGATCTAGTAATTGCCACCTTAGCCCCATTTCTCTCTGTTGGACTTCTTGTCCAGTTGGGGAGGCAGCTGGCATAGGACCCATGCCAGCTACCCAGAGGACAATCAGTGCTTAATTTCAAAGGGTGGCACTCATAGATCTTCCCCTGCACAGGAACCCTGCAGAGTGGGTTAAGCTGAGAGCAGGGCTGACTAAAGGGAAGGGGGGCCAGTGCAAATTACTGGGTCCTGGAAGTCTTAAAGGGGGGACCATATGTTTTTGCCTTATGCGAAGATTTTTAGCAGGTTCACCCTTGCTGTGGGGGGGGGCACAATTTTTTTTAACCAGGGCCCAAACCCACTCTTGGTGGCCCTGGCTGAGAGAGAGTGTCCAGGCCCAAGGTCACCAGTGACTTTGTGGCAGAGCGAGGATTTGAACCCTGGTTTCCAAAGTCAAATTCCAGCTCTGCGTGGCCATTACAGCATATTTTATTGCTGAGGCTCGGAAGAACCACTGAAAACAGCTTCAGAGTCCCTCGTGGTCCCTGCTGGTCACAGCTCACAGCTTTTCATGCAAGCATTGACTACTCCGAGGTGTGTGGAAGCTGGCTGTGTGGCGATTGCACTGAGTGAGATCCACTGCTGCACTTGGCACACGTTCAGGGCTACGCTCTAGTGTTCCGAGGTTCTGATCTTAGCTACTGGAGACCGGAGCTGGGGTGGCGGAGTCCCGGCTCAGAAGAGTCCCTCCTGCTGGCCGCCGCAGCCGCGGCCGCCAAGTGGCAGCGTGGAGGGGAGGGCCCCACCGCGCGGCTGCCTCTCCTTGCAGCAAGCCTGACGCGGCTCCTTTAAGAGCCGCGGGTCTATGAAAATGAGCCTCGCAGAGCTGCTGCCGCAGCGGAGCCGAGCCGGGCTTGCTTAGCAGGCGGCGAGACCTTCGCTGGCTGCGGGGAGAGCGCACGCGGCGGCGGACCTGCTCGGGCTGATCGGGGGAGCCGGCGGGCGCGTCTGCCCGGATCCCCCGCTTGGCATGACGCGCGGCTGCTGCTGACCGGAGGACGGACGGACGGACGGACGGCGTGGAGGCCAGACTGCGGGCGGCGGCGGCGGCGGCGGCGGCGGGAGATGGGCGGCGGCGGCGGCTGCGCCCCCGGCCGGGCTGTGCTCCTGCTGCTGGCGCTGGGGATCCCTCGGTCCCGAGCCGCGAGTCCCGAGCCGCCCGCGCAGCCCACTCTCTGCGGCCCCCAGAGCGGCCCTGAGCCACCGCGGAGGCCGCCCGACGACCTGCCGGACTGCGCCGCGCCGCCCGCCTTGTGGCTTTGCCCGGCTCCGCGTCCCGCCCGCGGCCTCTGGGCGCACCTGCTCGGGCCGCGGTGCGGCGGCGGCGGCGCTGCGGTGGGCAACCACGAGAAGATGCTGCTGCTGAGTCGCTTTCTGCTGGCCCCGGATCCGGGCGGCAGGTTCCGCAGGGGGCGCAGCCGGGACCTGTGCTTGGCGCCGGAGACTCGCATTCCTCTGCCGCCGGTGAGCGGGTGGGGAGGCTGCCACCTGCGGTGCTGGGTGCGCGGCAGCAGGGGGGCCGGGGCCGGCAGCAGCAGCAGCAACCTGGCTGCCCACGCTGGCGGGGAACTGGTTTTGCCCCCGCGGGCCCTGTGCCTGCGAACTGGGCCCCCACTGCGCCTGGCGCTCCTCTGCGATGGCTGTGAGAAGGGCAAGACCGTTGTCCACTGGAACGTGGGCCTCAGCACCTCACACCACGGGATGGAGAAGTTGTGGCACTCGCAGGGCGGCCACCAAGGCCAAGGGACCAGCCGGAAGAAGCGCAATGCGAATGCCAGCCCGCAGTTCCAGACGCCCACGTACCAGGTGTCGGTGCCAGAGAACAGGCCTGCGGGGACTTCTGTGGTCTCCCTGCAGGCGATGGACCCTGACGAGGGTGAGTGGGGCCGCTTGGATTACTCCATGGACGCCCTCTTTGACAGCCGGTCTAACAGCTTCTTCGCCATTGACCCCCCAGACCGGGGAGGTGACCACAGCCGAGGAATTGGACCGGGAAACCAAAAGCACACATGTGTTCCGCGTCACAGCCACAGACCACGGCACACCACGTCGCACAGCCCTGGCCACCCTCACCATCACCGTCAGCGACACCAACGACCACGATCCCGTCTTCGAGCAGCAGGAGTATAAAGAGAGCATGCGGGAGAACCTGGAAGTTGGCTACGAGGTGCTGACTGTGAGAGCCACTGATGGGGATGCCAGTCTCAACGCCAACATCCTGTACCGTATTCTGAATGGTAATGGGGTCAACAGGATCTTTGAGATTGACCCCAAATCTGGCGTCATTCGCACCAACGGCCTGGTTGACCGGGAAGTGGTAGAGTCCTACCAGCTGATGGT
Source organism: Lerista edwardsae (assembly GCA_029204185.1). NCBI lineage: Eukaryota > Metazoa > Chordata > Lepidosauria > Squamata > Scincidae > Lerista > Lerista edwardsae. Next base: position 894,652 of record JAJKFI010000055.1, read on the forward strand.
GGAAGCCAATGACCAAGGTAAAGATCCTGGGCCACGTAGCACCACAGCCACAATCCATATCACAGTGGAGGACGACAACGACAACTCCCCACAGTTCAGCGAGAAACGCTATGTGGTCCAAGTGCCTGAGAACGTGGCCTCAAACACCCACATCCTGCGGGTGAACGCGACCGACCGGGACAAAGGCAGCAATGCCCTCGTCCATTATAGCATCATGAGTGGTAACACTCGGGGACAGTTTTACATTGATGCCCAGACCGGAAACATTGATGTGGTCAGCCAGCTTGACTATGAGATGAACAAGGAGTACACCCTCCGTATTAGGGCCCAAGATGGAGGAAGGCCACCCCTCTCCAACATCAGTGGGCTGGTGACCATCCAGGTGCTGGATGTAAATGACAATGCCCCCATCTTTGTCAGCACCCCTTTCCAGTCCACGGTGCTGGAGAACGTGCCCGTGGGCTACTCAGTTATTCACATTCAAGCCATTGACGCAGATTCTGGGGAAAATGCTCGGTTAGAGTATGCACTGGTTGACACTAGCTCTGATTTCCCTTTTACTATCAACAACAACACAGGTTGGATTGTGGTGGCCTCTGAGTTGGATCGAGAGACTGTGGACTTTTACAACTTCGGGGTTGAGGCTCGTGACCACGGTAGCCCCCCCCATGACCTCATCAGCCAGTGTCAGCATTTCTATTCTGGATGTCAATGACAACAACCCTGAATTCACTCAGAAGGAATACACTATGCGTCTCAATGAAGATGCTGCTGTGGGGACCAGTGTCCTTACAGTCTCTGCCATTGACCGGGATGTCAACAGTGTCATCACCTACCAGATCACCAATGGGAACACCCGTAACCGCTTCTCCATCACCAGCCAGAGTGGTGGTGGCCTCATCACCTTGGCCCTACCTTTGGATTACAAATTAGAACGCCAGTACCTGCTTACTATCACTGCTTCTGATGGCACTCGACTGGATACTGCCCAAGTCTTTGTCAATGTAACTGATGCCAATACCCATCGGCCAGTGTTCCAGAGCTCCCATTACACTGTCAACATAAATGAGGACCGGCCAGTGGGCACTACTGTAGTAATAATTAGTGCTACAGATGAGGACACAGGGGAGAATGCGCGTATCACGTACTTCATGGAAGACAGCATCCCTCAATTCAAGATTGATATGGACACGGGTGCTGTCACCACTCAGATGGAACTGGACTATGAGGATCAGGTGTCCTATACGTTGGCGATTACAGCCCGGGACAATGGTATCCCACAGAAATCAGACACCACCTACTTGGAGATCCTTGTCAATGATGTAAATGACAATGCTCCTCAGTTCTTAAAGGACAGCTACCAAGGGTCTGTGTATGAGGATGTCCCAGCCTTCACTAGTGTTCTGCAGGTATCTGCCACAGACAGAGACTTTGGACTGAACAAGAGGGTGTTCTATACCTTTCAGGGTGGGGATGATGGTGATGGAGACTTCATAATTGAATCCACCTCAGGCATTGTTAGAACTTTGCGTCGGCTAGACAGGGAGAATGTTCCACTGTATGAGCTAAGGGCATATGCGGTCGATAAGGGCATGCCGGCTCTGAGGACCCCTGTGGATATCCTTATCACTGTTCTGGATGTCAATGACAACCCCCCAGTCTTTGAACAGGATGAGTTTGACATCTTTATAGAGGAGAACAGCCCCATTGGCTTAGTGGTGGCTCGGATCACTGCCAGTGACCCCGATGAAGGCACTAATGCTCAGATTATGTATCAGATAGTGGAAGGTAACATTCCTGAGGTTTTTCAGCTCGACATCTTCTCTGGGGAACTGACGGCTTTGATGGACTTGGATTATGAGGCCAAATCTGAATACGTCATTGTGGTTCAGGCCACCTCGGCTCCACTGGTGAGCAGGGCGACCGTGCATGTCCGCTTGCTGGATAAGAACGACAACATCCCTGTCTTGAAGAATTTTGAGATTATCTTCAATAACTACATCACCAACAAGTCCAGCAGTTTCCCCACCGGTGTGATTGGCAGGATCCCGGCCTCTGACCCTGATGTGTCTGATACCCTCACTTACAATTTTGAGCAAGGCAATGAACTGCACCTGGTGCTCCTCAACCACAGCACTGGAGAGCTGCGTCTCAGCAGGGCCTTGGATAACAACAGGCCTTTGGAGGCAATCATGAGAGTCTCTGTGTCAGGTAAGATGGTGAGGCGGGTATTGCTGTGGATTTGGATCCAAGCCATGGTGTTTAAGACTGGAGCCATCTCACCTGTCCCATGTTAGAAATGGTTCTCAAGCATCCTCCCCCCAAACCCAGACATTGTGGTTTTTAAGGACACAATCCCAACGTGGAGTTAGGCTGGCACAGTTAGGCCAGCAAAGTTTGGCACAATGGCCATTGTAAAGTATGTTTGGACAACGTGCGCCATCCTCCCGGACTCACAGCCGGACTCACCACTCTCTGTGGTCCAAACATGTTTTACGGTGGCCCTTGTGTCGGCCAAACTTTGCTGGCCTAACTGTGCCGGCCTGACTCCAGGTTAGGATTGCGCCCTAAGAAAGGGAGTCTAATTGCACTGCAAAACGTTTTACAATTCCTACATGGTTTATTCTGGATATTGTACAAATGGGTAACTGACTGGCATTTGCAAGCGTTTTTAGCTGGAACTCCCTCATGGTTTAGTTTTTGTGTACAGCAATTGTCACGTAGACCTCTGAGGCAGTGTGTGGATAGCAGACGGGTCTTGTGAGTGCTGCCCCAGTTGGCTGTTCAGGTCTTTGCTTTCAAACAGTCACTGAAGTTGCAGCGTCTCTGTTCTTTCACCCTCTTCTCCACAGGCTCCCAATTTTCCAGTTTGAGACTCTTCTCCCTCCCCTTTTCTCTTGATTTTTTTTTTGAATAGGCTCAACCACTTGAGGCTAATTCCGTATAAAATTGACTTTCCTTGCCTGTGAGTTGAATGCATGATGATTTGTCGGCACCACGGCAGCCTTGGGTGTCCAGGGCAGTGTGGATGAGGTGGGAGGAGTGCGAGGTGGGTGTATTCTGTGATGATTCATTGGTGAGAGAGATCCAGCCACCTTCTGCAGTTCTGAGACTATATGTGGCAATGCCTGGGAGGTGAGGGAGAATCTGGCTCCGTGTAATCACAGGGATGTGATGGGAAGCAGACGCCAAGATGTGCTGGGAGGCAGCCCTTGGTACCACTGTGGCATTGTTGCAGGACAGGCTCCCATTAAACACAACCTGGAAAAAAAAATAAGATGTGGATGGTGGAAGTTCAGGATGTAATAAGTTCCTTAGCCTTTAGGGTATCACAACATTCTATGTTGTTTTTGTTCCCGCATACCAGCACAGCTGCTCTTCTACAAAGTATACATGGAGTTAGTGCTAGAGGTGGGTATAATGTTGGGAAAAACCAGTCAGTGAAGTTCAGTATTGATTTGTTCTAGGATAAAGTTCCTGTAATTAGCTATATTGCCCTCTCTTCCCCCCGCCCCCAGCCTCTCTCTTTATTAGGGTGCCCTGTTCCAGTGCCTTTCAATTACACCATATTAAATAGTGTCTCAGTAGTGTCTCAGTACAGAGACACAACACAGAGCTTTGCAGAACATGCAGGGAGTTCAGGCGTCAGCAGAGATGGTTGCCTGTGGGACACAGCTAATTCCTTAAAGGAAAATCATGCTCACAGGATGCCTGGGCTGTGTGCGCCTGTGTGCGCAGCAGTGGCAGTGACAAGACCTCGGAACTGAGGACCACAGATATTTGTGTACTCCGAGTGCTGCATTTTCACTTAAAGCAGGAATATGAAGGGCTCCTAAGAGTTCACTTGTGAGCAGCATGGCTTTGATTCACTTTAGCCTGCGAGGATTTTGAGCATCACTATGCTCAGAATGGACTCAGTCATCCAAAGTACCAAGCCTTTAGAACCAACCAAGTTCTATATGGTCACATTTGCAAGGCAGCTACGCTGAAGTGCTTCAGTGGGACAGTCTGACATCCTTGGGGGATGCCCATTGAACTGGGTGGGATCTACTGTTCAGTAAATACACTTCAGTTTGCTCTGTGCAACCTCTTCACTATAAGGGCAGCTATAAAACAAATATTTTTGCTCCGTCAGAGTATGTGATATTCCCTGCTCACATCCACATGCAAATGTCTGGTCATTTCTAGTGAATCCTTTTTAAAAAAGAATGTGGCTGCTAGAAATGCATTCTTAAAATCTGTGCTTCAGTGGGGAAGAATATCATGAATTCTGAGCTAGTCAATAGTTAAAGCCCACAGAAGTAATGGATGATAACATATAAGGCTTGCATACTAGATGATCCACCTTGCCAATGCTTTCTCCCCCGAGAACTCCATCCCTAAGTAATTGGGCCGTCGGTGAGAAGTGTGGCAAGAGTGTGGTTGTGGGAGGGGGAAAACCATTTTGGCAGCCTGCAGCTCTTAAATTGTTCACCCCACTCATGAACAGTTCATTTTAATCTCATGGGGAATCAGGTGTTGGTGACTCAGCCCAATCCTATCCTTCCCCAACCCACTGGTGCAGCCACGCCAAAAAGGCATGTGCTGTATGTATCCAGTGTGTGTGTGTGTGTGTGTGTGTGTGTGGAGGGGGGGGGGCGGGCAGGAGGCTTTTGATGGGAAAGAGGATTTAAATACCTTTTCCCTCTGTAAGCCTCCTGCCCTACAATGGGCAGGTGCATTTCGGAGGCGAGAAAGGGGGAGGGAAGGCTGCTGCCGGAAGCGATAGGATTCAATGCATGCTGTTGGGGCTGGATCCACCCCTTCCACAGATTCCCTATCCCCATTCCTCCACCCTTCCCCCACTTCCACCTCTCCCATCTCCCCCTCTAATTTACAGCTCTGATGGGCAGCTCTGGCCTCCCTGCTGATGCCCCGGCAGCATGCTACTTAGCGTGCTGCCAGAGCATGCTTTATGGCTGCTTTTCAGCAGCCGGCACTGACGGATCTTGCATTCCACCAGTGGAGCAGCCCAATCGCTGCCCATTGTGCAAAGCTTCCTACCCTGCATTGGACCATATTCAAGTTGGTGTATACCCCTTTCCCTGTAATAGGCCAAGTAGCTTGAGAGGATGCATCTTGCATTCAGTTGAAGGCAGAGGCCCTGGGCTTGTTTCTTCAGAAGGAATTGGAAGGCTTGGTGAGGACAGGCCTTCCAGATGCTACCAAACTCATTTACCCCCTGCTTCCTATCAACACAGACTTTCAGCATCTATAAGAAGGTTTCCTCTAGTCTAGATGGATGGTTATGATCTTCGAACTGCATATAATCCATAACTAAGATGAAACCTTTCAGAGCAATGAGGGCAGCAACGTTTATTGATTCTTACAAAGGACAGGGAACAGGACTGGGACAGTATCTTAAAATGTTCTCTTGGAGTTTTCTTGGAAGTCCCTAACTGGCACCTACAGTTTATTTCCTCATTCAAGCTTAACGAGTTATTACTTGCCTCCTTCTCTCTTGGGTCCTTGTAGTAGCACCTGTTCTGCAAGGTTTCTGCTAGGAATTAAGGAGTTGAGTTTATGGTCCAGATTATGCTTGTGATGCAGTAGGCATCTGCCTTTGGGAGGGCTAATGACATAGCACATGCAACTTGGTGAAACCTGCCAATTGCCCATGGCAATCTTGACTATGCAGGTTCAGCAAGGTTGTAGGACTGAAGATACATGAGGTAGGGGTCAGAATAAGTGGAAGGTGTGCCTGAGAACTGTACATTGAGTTGGCAGGACCACTGAGGAACACGAAGTTCAGATCTCTGCCATGAAGTATTTGCTCTGGCTAGCTATCCTGAGATACGTTGGCAGCTTTCTTAAAAAAAACAAACCAAACCATAAGTGAAAGGAAGATGATTTCATGACATCCTTGGCAAATAATCATTTTGCTCGATCGCAGAGGTTTTGAGGGTTTTTTTTTTGTAAAATGAATCTGTATTCATGCAGTTTAAAGCCGCTGACTCCTGTCCTGCTTTGGGGGGCAAAATCTTTCTTTGCCTTCCGTTTAATTTTTAGCATTTCAGATATATGAACATTGTTATTCAACTGTTCTGTAGGCTAAACAGATGATCTGTCCTCATGTCCTAACCTTACATTTTAATCCGTACAGTTTCTTTCTTTTTCTCTTCCCTGGAGAGTCTGTGGTTTACATTGTGTATATCCTTCTTCCTGTATGGTGTCTAAAGCTAGGCACTGGAATTCCTGCTAAAGCCAACCCCAAGTGACTGTAGAATCATTGTTTTGATAAAACTCCTTTGACAAGTGTACAACAGGATCTTCGTCCATGCAGACGAAGAATGACTGACTTTGGGATGAGGCTTGTGAGGCTTGTTATCCTGGGGAAAAGTATTGTCTGTGGTGCTGACTCTTGCAGGAGTTTGCACATGCCAAGTTGAAACTTGCTGAGCTGGAAGTTGCAGAACACAGTTGATGTTTTTAGTCGATCCCTTTCCAAAGGGTAGGCGTGCATCCCCCCTCCCTGCTCCGGTGCAGCAATTACGCATTCCAGATGATCGCAAATTCTGCAGAGAAGCTAAGGGAAAATGACTGGGGATGTCTGTCTATAGTAGGGGAGAGAAACTCCTTGTCCTGGGGGCACCACTGCACAGTAGCCCTGATTAATGCAGCCCTCCATAGCATGGGAGATGATATCAAACCTGCCTTTCTGCCAGAGACCAATTTGGAGATGCTTCAGAGCAGCTGTCCTTGAGTTGCTGCAATTAAACTCTCAGCATGGTGGCTGCAGATTGCACCTGCTCTGTGGGGATAGGAATACAGGGGCTGGGGAATACTGCACAGTGGATAGATGGGGTGTTGATAATACCCATAGCCCCTGGCTGTCATCGGAGCTGTGCTGAATGGTATTCCTGGCTCCGATACGTGGGGAACCCAAGCCCCTGGCGCTATTGGAAATTGCTGCAGCTGGCACTCCAAAGCTAGTTACTGATGGCTGAAGGGTGGATTCCCCCCCCCCCTGCATAGCATGGCTAGTAGACCAGGAAAAGTAATAATGGCCAACTGTATTTCCAGCGGGTGTGTATGCAAAGCGTGCATTGGATGATTCTTTCTGGAATGAATCTTAAGAAGGTGCCGTAGTAGCTTGGAGCGTTAGGCCCTGTGTGACTGGAGGCTAAGTGGCACAACGCATGGAAAGAGGTGCAGTTGTCATGTTTTGTACAGGAAAGAGTGCTTCCAGAGGAGGGGTTGGGAGTGGAAAAGAGGCAGATAGAAATACTTAGAGCACAATCCTGACCTTGTGCTGACACAGCCAGGCTTCATGGCATGCGCTGTATCCAACACAGAGTTGGAGGCTGTTGGAGGTCACCTTGGGGTAAGGGGATATTTTTTCTCTTGGTCCATGTCAAACCTCAGCTAGTATAGCCCTGTGTGGCTACTCAGGTCTGCGCCAGCTAAATCAGAGCAGCTTGTGCAGGGTTTCCCTGCCTGGGAGTGGGGATTAGGGTACAGCAAATGCTGCTGCTGCTGATCCTGCTCTCCTCCTGGCCCCCGTCCTCCCCCTGGTCTGCCCCTCCCAGGAATGCCCCCTCCCCACTCTGGAACACCCGTCCACCACCCTCTCCTACCTCTTGCGCCACTTGGCTCTACACTCACTTATGTGGGAATGAGCCAGCGCTGGCAGGCCTGCTCGCACTGTTGTGCCAGAACTGCTGGCTCATGAGTCTTATGGCATGTTTGTGACACTCCTGAGCGTCTGGCACAACTTACCTTTGATTGGGCTGCCCGTCATTTCCCTGCTCACTATTTCCCCAGTCCAAATATATACGGTTTACCCATAATTCCCCTGCCCATGACTAATCCCCCCTGGGAAAAAAAAAAAACTTATTGGGATTTGGAGCAGGGGAACAGCAGGATGGAAAGGGTTAAGTGTCCTCTTGGCCATTTCATCCCTAATGAATGCCCCCTCCTGAACATATGAAGTAGCTTTATACTGAGTTGGGTCAATGGCCCATGTAATTTAGTGCTCCCTACATTGACTGGCATCATCCCTCCATGTCTTCCTCAGCTCTTCCTGGAGATGCCAGGGATTGAGCTTGGGACCTTCTGCATGGGAAACCTGTGCCCCAGAAGCAGCTTTTCCTGTTCAAAAAAGGCCTCTTTTGCATATATTTGTGTACAATGTGTAGTTTGACCCACAGATTCCTGGTTTCCTAGCTTGAATTGCCTTCGAGTTGTACAAGTCGGTGTGTGTGTGTGTGTTTTGTGTGTTGGTGGGAGTGAAAATACCGGCAGGGCTGGCAGCTGCTAATACCTTCCTGTCCAGGGCAACCTAGGATAGTGTGGAGGTGGGGCTGATTGCAGATAATGCACTCAAACCATCTGCTCCGTGTTTGGACCTGGAAGGGTCTGCTGCTCCCATTGACTGGGTGATGGAGGAGCAGCCACCCATTTAGGTAGGCAGTCTCCTGAGCACGGTGGTGGTGATCAGCATCAGGGAGGAGGATGCTTAGAAGCGAAGGGATTAACTGTTCATAGATTAGGGTGGTGGGACAACCCAGGCGGGTGAGGCACAAAATGGGAAGGAGTGCATCACTGGCAGCACACTGCTGGGGAGGCTGAAACATTAGTTACATCAGAGACTGCGACTCAGAACACAGCAGCACTTCTGGTGCCTGATATTGTCAGAAAACAATATCGTCCCTCCATTGGGGGTGCCCCTTTATGTTCTTTTTTGCATTTGGGTACAGATACCCAAATGGGACGTGGTGGCACAACGATTTAATCCACTGTTGCTGGGCTTTCGACCGGGAGGTTGGGAGTTCAAGGCTGCGTGATGGAGTGAGCTCCCATTGCTTGTCCCAGCTCCTGCCAACCTAGCAGTTCGAAAGCACCTAAAAATGCAAGTAGATAAACAAGGACCACTTCGGTGGGAAGGTAACGGCGTTCCGTGCGCTACGGCATATAGTCATGCCGGCCACATGACCATGGAAGCTTGTCCTCAGACAAAAAAAAAATGCCTGCTCTACAGGCTTTGAAACGGAGATGAGCACCGCCCCCTACAGTCGGTCACGACTAGACCATTCAGTCTGGGGAAACCTTAACTTTAACAGATACCCAAGGCAAAATGCATGTGTCTCACTTACCATAAATTGTTGCATTTCTTGTCAGCATATCCAGGGCCAAACTACATGTTACAGTAGTAATGCAATGCACTCAGTCTTTTTTTTTTTTTTTTTGGAGCTAAACTGCTATGCAGGGGGATCTGGATCGGGTATGCAGCAGGGATGGGAGGCTTTAACCATTTGTCCCCACCGGAGTCTCATTTTGAACCTCTACCTATGGCTGCTTTTGTCCTGGGAGGAAAGCTTCTGGGTGCCAGTAGAACATAGGAAGCTGCCTTGTACTGTGTCAGGCCATGCATCAATCAAACCTGCAGCCCAATCCTATTCTCCCCTCTCGCACCAATGCAGTTGTACCATGGAGGCTTGCACTGCATCTTGTGGTAGTGGTGGGGTCAGAGCAGGAGGCTTGGGAGAGGAAAGGGAAAAATATTTTCCCTTACCTCCCTATAAGCCCCTTGCAGGGCAGTGTGTCTCCTCAGACCTGCACCAACTTCTTAGCTGGTGCGAGTCTGAAGAGAGAAAGGGGGCATACCAGCTGCTATAGGAGGGGATTGCATCTGGCATAAGTAGCCTGTGCCAAGTGCCAGCCCCGCCTCCATCAGCTCCCCAGTTCTCCCCTGTTCCAACCTTTCCCAGGGCGCAATCCCAACCTGGAGTTTGGCCGGCACAGTTAGGCCAGCAAAGTTTGGCCGGCACAAGGGCCACCGTAAAGCGTGTTTGGACCACTCTCGGAGTCAGGGAGGATGGTAAACTTCTGCGTGCTGGCCTCTCTGAGTCCAAGCGTGGTCCAAACATACTGTATGTTTTTTTTCCATGTTTCCAGGCACTCTGTGCCCCACTGCTATGCCCAAGGTTGCCCTCGCCTCGCCACCGGTGTACTGGAAGTGCACAGCTCTGCATGCTTTTGGAAGTCTGTTTGTGACAGCCATAAAGTATGCTCCACTGTTCTGGCGGTGGGGAGGGGAGGTAGGACTGGGCCATTAGTATTGTTGACACTGTCTGGCAGTGGCTGTCCAAAGTTTAGGGCAGGACTTTTCCGTTGTCTTACCTGGAGATTCCAAGGATTGAACCTGGGACCTCCTGCATGTAAAGTGGATGGTCTTCTGCGGGCTTCTCCCTGGGAACTTTGCTCTCCGTCAAAAACCAGCCATAGAGTGGAGGGAGGGTGAATCCAGATAGCGACCATGGTGGGGCAAAGGCTTTTGTTCCTCCACTGTAGTCCTCATCCTAAGTGGAGCCTCCCTCCTGTAGTTGCTGTTTTCCACAAACTAATCGCATCAGGACTGAGCCTGTTCTAATGCGCACTTGATTGTTTCCCAAGCACCGCTTCCATGTGTTTTGCTGAGAAAAGCCTATATTGTTGTTCTTGGATTCTGCTGTGTATTAAAAATGCAAGAAGTATTGAAGGGAAATGGCCTTTAGCCAACCCGTGAGCCAAGTCTTGCTTCTTTGCAGAAAGACCGCTTATGACCTAACATTCCAAGGATGTGTTCCAGAAGTGGGGATGGTCTCATGCTGTGCTGGGCACCTTTGATCTTTTCATGCACGTTTGTATACCAGGACCACATTGATGGACACACTTTAAGAGCATTCCTTATAGTCTTATGGAGGGGATGGAATGTGCTGTTCCAGCGCATATGATCCTGCTGAACACATGTGCAGGATGTCTCAGCTGGCACCTGTCTGTCAGCCCATATGGCTGCTGAGAACTACTGTGTTTAGTGCAGTTTACAACATTGGCTCCTGCTTTTATTGGGAAGAGTCTCCCATGGACGATGTATTTGCCATTTATCATTAATTATAATATTTATACAGTTTACCTCTTTTCGACAAAAAGGGGGTCGTATCAGAAAGTGGGAACACAGGCCATAGAGGAGCGGTTGGTTTCCTCCATCCTATTCGGATGTACCTATTCAAGGGATCCTTGTCCCAAAGTATCTTGTCTTTACAACTCAGAGCCAAATCCTATCCAATTTTCCGGCTCTGATGTAGCCATCCCAGTGGGGTGTCTGCTGCATTCGGTGGAGAGAGCCAGGGAGGCCTCCTCAAGGTAAGGGAACAAATGTTGTTCCCTTGTTGCTGCATTGCGGCAACATCAGTGATGGAAGGTTGGATAGGATTGGGCCCTTAATCTCTAGAATTGGATTTTCTTCTTTTTAAAAGAATATATGTATTTTGTTCAAATTGGAGTAGACATACTTTCTGCTTTGCCCTCCAGTACACATTGTGAAATAAATTCTCATGCTTCTGTGCAGTATCCTTGATTGCTCTGTTTATTCCACTGCCTCAGAACAACGGGTTTTCCTTGAAGCTTTCTGCCAGTAGGCTCTGAGTTACTGCTCTGATGTCCTTTGCTGTTTGTTCTGCAATTTCTTTGTAAGCTTCACATGAACTGTTGTAATTCATGTTCCCTTCTGCTGATTTCCCATGTTCTGTTTGACTAAGCTGCCTCCTGGGAACAGTTCTCATGTTGCTTTCTTCCCCATCTTGGCAAACAATAGTTGTGTCAAAAGCAGCACATAAAAATGTGATGCAAAAATGGTAGCAGGAGTATTTTATTTTCCTCCTGATGCTTGCGCCAGGGAGCTGATATATGCTTTGAGCTTCAGATATGTGCACAGGGGAAAAAACAGACACCCAGGCGGTCAGTTGCTTATTACATTTTATGTGCCACTTCCAATACCAAGATTAATCCCTTTTGGAAAAGTCACTTCATCTTACATGTTTGGGAAAGGGGAGCAAGGAGATAGATGGCACCTTATAAAGACCCTCCTTTTCATACATGACACTTTGCTTGCTGTGCTTTATTACAAGGCTTTTCTCACCCAGAGTCATTGATCGCAGTCCTTACTGGGATATTTCCAGAAGTGCTCCCCCATTTATGGCTGTCCCCACCAGTTGACACAAAATGTCATGTCAAAACTTGCTTTCCATTACGCTCTCAGTTAAAGCCTTTTGGAGATGGTGTGATCTGTGCTCATTTTGGATCTAGCAAGTTCCAAACTTACAGCCCAGGCCTTTGCACGTCTGCTCAGACGTAGGTCCCACTGAGCTCACTCCCAAGTAAATCTGCATGGAATTGCAGCCCCCTTTTCTAGCCTTATGCTAAGCTGTAGGGCATAGTCTACATTTTATTCTGACCAGAAACAATCCCCTGGATACGTGCCTCACACTTGAGTAAAATTTGTTACTTATGATGCCCCATTTAGTATTGTAGGAAAGACATAGTTTGACAATCTGTGCTCGGCTTCTTTCATCCATAATTATGAAAAGAAGAATCATCTGCATCTGAAAGTGAAAGAAGGGATGTGGGGAAGCAGACATACCTCTACCATGCTCTTTTAGCTGGCTTTATGCACCAGCCACTGTTTCTCTTGGGTTCTTTATTCTTGGCTGGTTCAAACTTTACTGCTAGGTCTGGGTTGAGGGCACCTCCAGCGATCAAATAAATGACACTATGGTTATTGTTGCAGAACAAATGTGTCCTCCTCTTGGGGAGCAGGGCAGAGCTGAAATGCTGCCTTCGCAGGCATAAAGTTTGGAACCAACAGAAAAGAAAGAGGGAACGCGAGAGATGGTGGATATGGGAGTGTTTTCTATCTCTGGTTAGATTGAGAGAGTGTAAATGTCATCGGAAGCAAAGGGTGCGCAAAGATCGGTTCCCTACCAACTGCTTTGGCAGGAGCTAACTCCCTCCTGCTTCTCCTCCTACGATTTCCTGCTGTTTGTGTTGACGTGCAAGAGATAGTAAGATTGGAAAGAGTTGGAGCCATCTGGGATATTATATGTGCCTAGACAAGCCTTCCCTATAGCATGCCATGCCGTTGCTCCTCATAGCTCTGCCTCTGTGACAGTTGACCTAGTGTTAAATCTCAGCCCCCTGCCCTCCCCAATTCCAATTCAGCCCACGGTTGAAATCTGTCTGGATACCAGTAGGATAACTCAGCGATGGGGGATTTGCACATTTCTACCATATGGTTATGCACTTAATACTGTGAGATTGATCATGCACCCCATTTATGGAGAGGGGAGGTAAGCTGCTCAGGACAGTTACACATCAATGGGGGCTGCCCCACTGCTAGTCGTCCTGGAATTTCCTGCCAGGCAGCTCCCCTCTGCTTATCAACTTGGTTCCACAGAACTTAGTTCTTTCAGAGCAAATCATTGCTCTCATTATCTTGCTCTGTAGCAAGATCCTATGTCAACGATTTAAGCAAATAAAGGGGCCTCAGCAACTTGCTTCTCCTCCTTGCCATGTGAGTAAGAACCAGTTGTCTTGCACCTCTTTCCCCCATTCCTTTTGCAGCTTTCCAGGAATCCCAGAGCAATGCGGCAACGGGAATGAGACCAAAAGAAACCAAGATGCCTGAGTTCTAATTAGAACTGTTGCCACTCATGTCCTGTGGGTAGTTGGCAAGTCTCTATAGCTTTCCCCAGCTTAAAAGGCTGGGAGACAATGTGACCCACACACTGATAATTGGAGAAGCACCAAAGACTGGCAACATCCTCAGATTCTCATTGCTAGCACCTCGACAGGCCTTGTATACACTACAATTGCCAGATTCAAGTAGGACAAGTATCTTGTGCCCCATTAATAATTATTTAGAAAGGGGAATTTTGGCAGGAGTCCATTTCTTCCACCATACTGCTAGGCTGTTAGGAGAAGCTGCACCTGCCAACGTTCTCCTTTTTTGTGCAGTTATTACAAATCCTCTGTTCAATACTAGATCTGCCAATCCCACTGACTACCCAGTGCTGACTTCTTGCCTCTGAATCATGGTTGTTATTTGTCACTTCAAGAATAGCTCAAACGGATTTGTGTGTCTGTTCATGTGCTATTGGCATTCTTGCTTGTACAGACCCCCAAACAGCAATTCATAGACTAATCTTAATTGCTTTTGCTGGCTCCCCCTGAACCTAGATCTCTAATTAACTCATGTCTGGGCATGTACACATCTTGCAACTTCTGCAACCCCCTTCCCTGGATTTCATGCTATGTCCTTCTAATGGGATTTTTATAGCAAATCCTCTTGATTTTCCCACAGATTCTCCAGACAATTACAGGGCAGCATCTGGGGAAGCAGGCTTATCAACAGGGCATTAGGGGCACACAGCTTTCTCAGTATCATGACACTGATGAAGGCCAGGGCATCAACGTGTGCGACATGACTTGATCAGGCTCCTGGTCCCAGACAATTGGCAAACAGGGGCAAACTGTAATTGGCACACAGGGGCAAACCCAGCGTTCATTTCATTTGTGGAACCCACATTTTCTGGGCATGTGTGCTTTCTTCCTTCAGAGTTCAGAAGAAGGAAAAAGGGGGGATGATTGATATCGAGAAACTGTGTCTCATCACAGTGGGGTTGATCAGGAGTCAAGAAACCAGATGGTTAGTGGGGGTTGGAAAGAACGTGACTTGGGCATTGAGGCTTACCATGTTTTTGATGGATCTTGGGGCATTTTTTTTGTAAAATGTAAGATGGCTTGAAATCCTATTTTATAGTAATGAATTCCCACAAAGAACTCTGGGAACAGAAATTTTTAACTCCTTGTAGAATTGCAGTTCCCGGAGTTCTTTGGGTGGAACTGTGTCACAGGTTTAGGGGGGAGGGAAGCAAAGTAGCTTGTCTCTGCGTTGCAGGAGACTCTGTTGGGGTTAATGTAATTGTGCTGGCGGTTTCAGGGGCTTTAGGGTTTATTGCTGACCAGCAAAGAGTGAGGCATGCCACAACTATTCTTCTGATAAGTTTGTTCTTTCCTGCTTTAGTAGAAGGGAATGAGAAAGTTGGATGCACAGACTGGGAGAGAAAGATCAACAGCAGTAAGCCCAGTGTGATGGCATCATTCTATGGCATTAGAGGAGATACCCTGCAATACTGGACAGATGAAACTAGGCATGCTTGTTTTAAGTTAAACAAAGAAGGGGTTAATATTATGATGCTAAGCAAAATAAAATGAGTGTTATTTTCACAAGCTCTGGTCATAGAATTTCTGAAACAGCAACTTCAAATATAGAACAGACATTACTGTGCCAGCCAAAATAAATCCATTATTGGAAAAAGATTTGGCACAGTCCAACACCCTGTATAAATAATAAGAAAGTAAGTGTTGTGTCGATTAAATGGGACTGGAGCCCGTGTAACTGTCCACACTTTGAGCCAGCATCATGTAGGGGTTTGGAAGGAAGGGTTGAGTTCAGAAATGGGAAATTCACATTCACACCCCTGTTGAACCAGGAGCCTCACCCTAGCATTGTATGCTATTTCTCAGTTTAGCCTACCTCACTGGTTATCATGAAGGTTAGAGCCCCACTTATGCCATTCTAAGCACATTCATATAGACGTGATACATACAGCACTGCCTTGGCTTTTATCCACTGGACTTCCCTTGCTTTGCTCTTTCAGCCATTTTCAATTATAAGCACATTTCAAATTTCCTCCATGTCTGATTTTGTCTGATTTCATCCAACCTTCCAGGGCCTTTGTCAACCTTCTTCTGTTTATTTTTTATTTATGTTTATGAAGGTTTTGCACACATTTGCATGTGGTATACAGCTAGTTATTTACATTTTTCACCAGCCAAAGTAAACCTGCCACCTCAATAAGGCTATGCTTTGACATTCATCCATTTTTTGACTTTCATCTATGCTCTGGTCCCTAACCAGACAAAAGTACAAAGGTATTGTGTACAGTATTCAGTACATGATTATGATGAAATGTCAGAAAGTCGTTAGACGTCAGTCAGTCAATCAACAGTATTTATATACTACTTTCTAACACAATGTTCACAAAGTGGTTTGCAGGCTAATAATAATAATAAAGTTAAATGCTAAGCAGGATCAGCCTTGGATTTGCCTTTGATGGGAGACCAGAAGTCGCTAGCGGAGCTCTTGGAAGAATGTGAGGAGGGTGTAGGAGTCAGCTAACAAAAGAAGGATAAAACCTTGAGAACCAGCCAAGGTGTGATCTGTGGTGGTGAAGGCTCTGAAGGTGTGAGAGGTCAGCCAGGATGATAACCACACATTGAAAGGGAAACATCTGAAGAAATTGAGGCTTCTGTGAATTGTACATAGAACCATAGTTGTACAAACCCCAATTGAAAAAAACGGTTTATGAACAGCCTGCCAGTGTAAACCACCTTGTGTCTTTAGAAATCTGGAGAAAGGTGGTGTAAAAATAGCTTAAATAAATAAAAAGACATTAAGGATGCTGCAAAATGAAGGGCCACTTTCCGGGACTGCTTGTCCTCCCCACCCCATCCCTCACAGCCATGTTTCCCTGATCCTTAACCAGTTGTGAGTTTTGGAGGAAGAACTTCTTTTGTCCAGTGGGAAGATGTTTTAAGTTGAATTCAACAGGGAAGTTGGAACAGGAGCTAAAATCCAAATGGGGCACCCGAGAGTCACTTCTTGTGACTTGGCATGCTTTGCGGGTGCACATAGGGGAACCCTCTCCCCCAAAGGAAAGCTTTGGCCTGGAAAGCTTTTGGCTTTCTGCCAAAGAGTGTGGTTTTTCCTTCATTGCCTGACAGGCAAGCTTGGCTCCAGCCGTTGCCATGGTAGCTGTTGCCCTTCTCCAAACAATGAATAACGGTTAGAAAAACCACATGTAGATTTTTTGTTAGAGGTTTAGCTTCAGGCAGGCAGACGGCTGTGTCCCTTTATATCTTTGAGCCGGGCTGATGCCACCCAACCCCAAATTGCAGTAATTTAACTTCAGTCTTGGGCTCCCCCCCCCCCCCACGTTCCCGCCTCTGAAAGCTGCAACCCACGCAAGACTGGTCTGTCGCAGCCGGTGCCACTCTGGCCTTCACTTTCTCCATTCTTTACTCCATTGGCTGAAAATTAAAGGGGGCTGAGTATAAGGTGCGCAAACATACCTATTTAAAGAATGGAGAGCATTGGCCACTCCTGCCTGGAGTATCCATGGCATGCATTCTCCAGCTTGAGAGCCCTTTAGCCATTGTAAGAGCAGCACTCCTGGGCCCAGTGTTTGCTGACTGATGGCCCTTTGCAGGATCAAGAGTGTTGAGAGCAAAAGGAGGGGTCCCTGATCCCCCCCTCTCTCTCTCACACACACACACACACACACACACACACACACACACACACACAGAGAGAGAGAGAGAGAGAGAGAGAGAGAGAGAGAGAGAGAGAGAGA